>JAPZIH010000508.1:0-21322 GCA_027410445.1 Discoglossus pictus
CTTTTTTGCCGTTAGCGTTACCACCTCCGCTGGGAGACCGGCCCGTATATTTACCACATATTCTATAAATTAGTACTTTCCCACATTTTCTCATTTTGACCCCTTTTAAACGTCTAAACATGACCTCTTGTTCCAGTACATATATATGATGCAATCATCCTCAGTAACATGTCCCATTCCCAGCTTGCTACGCGCGATGACTGTCACATCTCTGGCCGGGCTCCAGGACACTTTGGAAGTCTCTAAGGATGATATTTCTGGAGCAGTCCTTGTGAGTCATGTAGGAGGAAGACCCCTCAAGTCCGCGTCATCCTGAGAGCCACCGATGGGAGCGTGCGAGCAGCCGAGACATCTCAGCGTCATGACAGAGTCACTTCCAGAAAATGAGAGGGACGTTTAAACGAGGGATCCCGGAATTAAATTGGAGAAGGTGACAGCTGGGACCAGTCATGGAAGTAATAAACAAGCACACAATGGCTTCCTCCGGACAGGGCTGGCTCAAGCTGACCAAGTGCCCAGTGCGAGGCATCAGATATTGTGACCCATATACATTACAGGAAAATGGACACCGGCTTGGGGGGCTTGGAAAACGGCAAGTTCAGTGGGGTTAAGGTCAAGGTCACAGTCCAGGAGAAGATCCAACGATACCATAGTCCTGGACAACATGACACCCAACACTAGGGCTGCTGGAAGCTTCCATCCTGGGGGCAAAGGTCATCCATCCAGGGCATGAGTCAGTGACTAGGCCTAACCTCCAAGTAAGGCCCAAACTGCCGTCCATTGTACTATAGATTAGTAATGTCCCCCTCTCCATCACATGACCATCCATCTCCATTAGAGTGTAAGAGACCTCTCCATCACTTGACCATCCATCTCCATTAGAGTGTAAGAGACCTCTCCATCACTTGACCATCCATCTCCATTAGAGTGTAAGAGACCTCTCCATCACTTGACCATCCATCTCCATTAGAGTGTAAGAGACCTCTCCATCACTTGACCATCCATCTCCATTAGAGTGTAAGAGACCTCTCCATCACTTGACCATCCATCTCCATTAGAGTGTAAGAGACCTCTCCATCATTTGACCATCCATCTCCATTAGAGTGTAAGATACCTCTCCTCCTTCTCCATCACTTGACCAACCATCTCCATTAGAGTGTAAGAGACCTCTCCTCCTTCTCTATCACTTGACCATCCATCTCCATTAGAGTGTAAGAGACCTCTCCTCCTTCTCTAACACTTGACCATCCATCTCCATTAGAGTGTAAGAGACCGCTCCTCCTTCTCTATCACAACCATCCATCTTTATTAGAGTGTAAGAGACCTCTCCTCCTTCTCTATCAAGACCATCTATCTCCATTAGGGTGTAAGAGACCTCTCCTCCTTCTCTAACACTTGACCACCCATCTCCATTAGAGTGTAAGAGACCTCTCCTCCTTCTCTAACACTTGACCACCCATCTCCATTAGAGTGTAAGAGACCGCTCCTCCTTCTCTATCACAACCGTCCATCTTTATTAGAGTGTAAGAGACCTCTCCTCCTTCTCTAACACTTGACCATCCATCTCCATTAGAGTGTAGGAGACCTCTCCTCCTTCTCTAACACTTGACCACCCATCTCCATTAGAGTGTAAGAGACCTCTCCTCCTTCTCTATCACAACCATCTATCTTTATTAGAGTGTAAGAGACCTCTCCTCCTTCTCTATCAAGACCATCTATCTCCATTAGGGTGTAAGAGACCTCTCCATCATTTGACCAACCATCTCCATTAGAGTGTAAGAGACCGCTCCTCTTCCTGTATCATACTGTTATCTGTCTTCCATGCCCCCCCCCCCCCCCCCCCCGAGCCTCCATTTAATCCTCTCTCACATCTGCTGAAGCCGTCCTTAGTATGGGTTTTACTGACCCTCTGACCCTGATTTATCTCATTCTTTATACCCCTTGACAGCGCCATCTGGAGGGCACTAAACATTTATACCCCGTATATTATTAGGCCTGTAGTGACTTTATGGCCCATCCTGATATGTGAGAGCCATCACCTCCCCCGCTAAGTGGAACAGACTTTGTGTTATACATTCAAGATGTCTCAGCCTTTTGATGCCTCCTTTACATTATTTATCCTTGATTAGTATGTTGGTTCAAGACGACTTAATTAGACCTGACTAAGTGGCTTATTAGGTTTATCCCTTGGGATTCCTTTGGGGTAAAAATAAAACATAATGGTTAGGTTTGTGCCGTGTCTAATGTCTACTGGGAAACCAAGAGGGCACGTCCACATCGGAAACCGGCCACCGGCGCCTTTACCCATCCAACTCGTCCCAACCCCTCATTTCAAACTGGTAGGAATCACGTCCGCCATGAACAAATAAGTACTGAATATAGAACATTTCCATCTTGTCGCAACTGAGCACTTGCTGCTTTCTTGGAGTCTGAGTGGGTGTGTTTATCTTCTCCATCAGTCGATGGAGGGTTGGGGAGGACTCACATGTTCAGATCCATCCCACCATAACTCCATCCCATAACCTCGTTACTTGATGAACCCTTTCCATCTCTATAAGTCCCCCTACCATCAGGTAACCCCCCCCCCCCCTTTTCTTTAGACATCCTTTTAAGTGTAACCCTGACCGGCCCATTAACCCCATGATAAATGACCCACTCTCTCCTTGACCTCCAAACAGAAGGCTGACCTCCCCCAGAAAACCGTCACGGATAGATTAGCTTCCAGTCCTTCATGGGCCCTCCACTTGACTTATGACATTGACCACCCACCTCTCCCTGCCCCATGCCCACCCTGGTTCCTCATCATCTCAGACTTTCTCCTGTGTCTCAAGCAATCGGGGGGAATTTCTGCTCGGAAAGTTGTGGTAAATGTATTTGAAGACCAGTCCATGTCCAGCTCAGAGAAAGAACCAACACCCACATCCATGTCCAGACCCATTAGATGGCCAATCACAATGAATATGTACAAAACATACAGGGTGGACACTTGACCAACACCCACATCCATGTCCAGACCCATTAGATGGCCAATCACCATCAATATGTACAAAACGAACTGGGTGGACACTTGACCAACACCCACATCCATGTCCAGAGCCCTTGACCAGACCCATTAGATGGCCAATCACCATGAATATGTACAAAACATACAGGGTGGACACTTGACCAACACCCACATCCATGTCCAGAGCCCTTGACCAGACCCATTAGATGGCCAATCACCATGAATATGTACAAAACATACAGGGTGGACACTTGACCAACACCCACATCCATGTCCAGAGCCCTTGACCAGACCCATTAGATGGCCAATCACCATCAATATGTACAAAACATACAGGGTGGAAACTTGACCAACACCCACATCCATGTCCAGAGCTCATGACCAGACCCATTAGATGGCCAATCACCATGAATATGTACAAAACATACAGGGTGGACACTTGACCAACACCCACATCCATGTCCAGAGCTCATGACCAGCCATATTATTATGTACAGAACCTAGAGGAAGGACATTTGACCAACCCGCACATTAATGGCCAGACTCAGGACACAAGACATGAACAGAAATTCATTTTTGGCAAAAAAAATCAGAATTTTCAAAGACTATGAGAACAGGAATCCATTTTGTGTTTGTTACATCCTGGAAGCTGGATGATGCGGTTGTGTTTGTAGTTATCCGTGGAGGGATGGGTGAAGAGGAGCGAACAGACTGAAGTCCAGAAACATAGCTTCTTAACTAGGTAATTGAGCTTGAAAGTTTTCAGCATAAGGAGGGGTGGCCGGTCCTACCCAGGTCATCTCCTTTGGTCTCTAAGTCAATTAGCAGGAGACCGCAGACCATGACATCACTATGAAGGAACATAAATCAGCATATATATATATACCCATGTGGTCTACCCATTCTCCTATCTAAAACGTCTTGTACTAATGGGCAAACAAACAAACAAATGCAGCGTTTCCCTACTTTCTAACCTGACTGCATCTTTCAATAGGACTGGATGCAGATTAGAGTCAATAGGCCATGTGCTTGTCCATGATGTCTACCTCTAGGAAGCCGGTCCATGTATCTACCTCTCTGTCTAACACTATAAAGTCCTCGTTGTCTCCCCCGCACACAGAGCCTCTTGTTCCTCGCTCTGCTTGTTTGTGCTTTGTCTTCCTTCCTGTAGGACTAATTGAGATCCTTTGTCTCCTTCAGCGCGAGGCCAATGACCTCACTGTGTTGTGGCCCCTGACTCATCGGGGGGAGATGGCCCCGGCTGGCACAGTCCTGCCTCACATGACTGGAACTAAACCCTGTCTGAGTCCCACCGAACAAGACAGAGGCAAAGGTTACCCCTCGAGCATCTTCTAGAGAAAACACAAGGTGAGAACAAGAGATCCTGCTCTGAAGTTGGAGCGGCCTTCCAGCAGAGGTGGTCTGGCCAACACAGCAAGGAAATGATACGGTCTCGAATATTACTGTATTTTCATTTGCATTTGGGAGCTGTCATTTTTTTGCTGATCAACCTCCCGTAGGGCTGCTTTTGCACTTGAAACTTCTAACAACATGGCATCTAAAACTGCCAGTGCTCCCAACAAGGCTAATAGAAAGCACATTAGTTTACAAGTAAATATCTTTCTGAGACAGAATTTTCTAAACAGATTTTAAAAAAGAGACGACATTGGCCCTTTAATAGCCATGTTGTGATTGTCAGCTCTTCTGACGAGTGACAGTTTTATATGATCTTGGGGTGTATTTAAATCTAATGGTGATGGGAAGGCTGCTACCTGACCTCCAGCGCCATAAATCCGCAGTTTACGCTCTCTCTGCAGACCCCCCCACCCTTCCTCCTGCTCTCTCTGGACCTTTAAGGTTTTTATAACTTCTCGATAAGGTCAAAATTTTCCGGTAAAAGCTCCTTAAAGGGCCCCTGCACCAAACTAACAATATTAGCAGCATTAAGACTCTGGGTATAGGAATCCATTTAGTGTTTGTTACATCACACCCTGAGAGCTGGATCATGTGTAGGGTGGGGGAGGAAGAAACAGGCAGCAGTCTATCACCACTGTTTGATAAGATTGAAATCAACACCACACCCCTCCCCCTTTACTGGTGAGCTCACAATCTAGAGGGGATGGGGCTGTTATAGACAGTGGTGCCGGGGGTGAGGGCCGGGCCTAGGGCAGCATACGATCTAAATACCCCAGTGGTGGGGCACTGCTGGACCAGGGACACGGGGTAACTGTATATGACGGACGTAGGCCAGGTGCCTTGTGATAGGTAGACTGTCTAGCAGGGGTGGAGCTAGTGAATGGAGGGCTCTGTTACAAATACTATACCCCCCCCCCCCGCAACTTCTCTATCTACACATAGGGGCAATAAAAAACATAAATATATGTAGATGGTCAGATGACCTCCATAATGATCAGGTGATCTCTATGGTCATCAGATGACCCTATAATGATCATGTGACCTCTATGGTTATCAGATGACCCTATAATGATCATGTAACCTCTATGGTTATCAGATGACCCTATAATGATCATGTGACCTCTATGGTTATCAGATGACCCTATAATGATCATGTGACCTCTATGGTTATCAGATGACCCTATAATGATCATGTGACCTCTATGGTCATCAGATGATCCTATAATGATCATGTGACCGTTATGGTCATCAGATGACCCTATAATGATCAGGTGACCTCTATGGTCATCAGATGACCCTATAATGATCATGTGACCGTTATGGTCATCAGATGACCCTATAATGATCAGGTGACCTCTATGGTCATCAGATGACCCTATAATGATCATGTGACCTCTATGATGAGTACTGCTTTAATAGGTGTATTTATTTGCCTCCTTCCCTGCAGTGGCTATCGCAACTATTGTGAATAAATGTGACGTTCTGTAATATATCCTAACGGAGCAAATCTCGGGGTATCAGATATTGAAAGGGATTTGGGAGCTTGTGGACAACCACCTAGGTAACAGTGCTCAAAGCCAAGCAGCGGCTGCAAAGGCAAATAAAATATTAGCATGTATTAGAAAGGGTATAGAAGCCAGGGAAGAAATATAATTCTGCCACTATACAAATCTCTAGTACGCCCTCATTTGGAATATGGAGGACAATTTTGGGCACCACTTCATAAAAAGGACATTTTAGAAAATGTACAGAGAAGGGCAACAAAACTAATAAGGGGAATGGAGGGGCTAAGTTATGAAGAAAGACTAACCAAATTACACTTATTATCTGTAGAAAAAAGGTGTCTAAGAGGAGATATGATTACCTTATATAAATACATCCGGGGTCAGGCTGTGTATGGGGAATTCAGGGCTATCCTGGATAAATAGAGAGGGAGTATTGATACAGGGAGGAATCCGGTTGCCAGTATCTGGGGTCAGGAAGGAATTTTTTTTCCCCTCATGAGACAATTGGTAAAGTTTCACTGGGGTTTTTTCTGTTACTTCCTCTGGATCAATGAACAACTCATTTGCATATTGCAGATCAGAGGAGATCTAAAGAGGTTGAACTTGATGGGCTAAAAATCTTTTTTCAACCTCAAATACTATGTAAACCTATTCCTGTCAGGGCAGCCTCCTGGGCAGATCCACACCCCCTCAGACATCTAGCAGGGACTGCAGAGACTTGGCTGGAAGTAACAAAACTTAAAGATAAATGTATTTTTTAAAAGCTACAAATATTTGCCACGGAGCCGATGCTGCAAAGTAATAAATGCGGGGGTGACACTAACCCTTTCATTGCCAGAGGGGTGTGGCACCTATTGTGACTCAATGAGAGTCCTAGTACAGAGAGGTCAGAGGGCACCGTGTCTTATCTGACTCCACCAGCCTGCCCCCCCCCCCCCCCCCCCCTGAGCGCAGTTCTGTTAGTTTTGGAGGCGCAGCGGAGTCCCTGCAGTAACTAATGAAACATGCCCAGAAAAAAGAGGCAGAAGTGGGTCAGTGGGACAGGAGAGTGCGCCCCAACTCAGTTACATGGTGCGGCGTGGGAGAGGCGTAGGTCTGACCCAGGGAGCTTACAGTCTAGTGGTATAATGGGAGACCCTGACCCAAGGAGCTTACAGTCTAGTGGTATAATGGGAGACCCTGACCCAAGGAGCTTACAATCTAGTGATATAATGGGAGACCCTGCCCAAGGAGCTTACAATCTAGTGATGCCCTACTGCATGGAGCTTACACAGAGGACTCAGAAAGAGTTAATCTAAAACAACAAAGAAATAAGCTGAGTTGGATGGAAAGCCTGAAAGCCTGGCATGTGAGGGGGAGGGGCACGGAGACAGGACAAACACAGAGTGTGCAGTATAGAGAGAGAGGGCAGAGCACCCACCTGCCATACAGAGGGGGAGAGGGGGCAGGGGGAGAGGGGGGCACTTACCTATACTGATCCCTATACCATGGGGTTCCCAATCCGACCCCCATGGAATACTAAGCTATGACCATAGGAGCCCTTATGGACCTCTAACCCTTATACTACAGTGGTCCTTATGGACTCACATGGTACATACTATTAACCCCTATACCATGGGATCCCAATGGACCTATGTGGTATATTAAGCTTTCATCATGGACCCAACTCCCCCCATGGGGGTCCATAATGAGTGCTGGAGGGCATCACCGGGCAAGTAATGTGTATTTACCCATTACAAACGGACATTTTTATTTTATATCATTTCTTTATATATTACTAGGGACTATGGGGGTCCTTATGGATCCCTGTGATGGTTGGAAGGGTTCCCCCTATCGTACAGGGGTTAACTTTAGGAGCCATGGAGGTCCCTGATGATCATAGCTTAGTATACCATGGGGGTCCATTATTGGGGTTATTATTAGGTGCCATGGGTCTTCATAAGTACCCCATAGTATAGGGGTTAATATTGTACACTATGGAGGTCCATGAGCACCCCCATGGTCATACCTTAGTATACCTGCAGGCAGTACCCGGGCTCATGGGGGTACCCGGGCGCATAGGGGTACCCGGGCTCATGGGAGTACCGGGCTCATGGGGGTACCCGGGCACATGGGGGTACCCGGGCACATGGGGGTACCCAGGCTCATGGGGGTACCCGGGCTCATGGGGGTACCCGGGATACCCAGCTCAGGATTCCGGTATCTGCGAGTCAGCCATGGAATAGAGGCCTTTATTATTATTTCAGTGATGATATCCCGGTCCATATCTGTCCATGTGGCCATTGTTAGTGTTTAACCCCTACCATCCCTGTGTCTTGTAGCAAACACCGATCTCCAATACCTGCATTTAATGTAGATGTGGGATATTAACCCTTTCATCAGCAGACGGACCAGGAATGCATTGCAATGAAAGGGTTAACAAGCCGCTGTATTGTCCCAATAACGAGGCTAGATGCTTAATTAGACATACTCATTAATACAATAATTATCAATGATTTAGAAAAGCTGTCTTCAATATTAAACTTGCTTTGAAACATCACTTCAGCCGCTTGTCTCCACCCCTTATAAGGTCATCAGTGGGTTGGAGCAACCGTAACTAGGAGTCGGATAGAAGATTGTCACCAAGTATCCGGTTATAAGCATGGACTGCCTCCCAGTCAGAGTTATCCCCGCCCCTTTATGACCTTATAAGGAGTGGAGACAAGCAGCCAACTTACATGGAATAATTGCACCATATAACGTTAAAGTTTTGCTCGTTATCATTTTCAGTTATTCAAATAATAATATAGAAACAAAAGCCCCAAAACAGACTTTATTTTAGAACTTTTGTTTTTTCCCTGCAAATCTCACAAAATGGAACGCGTTTATTTTTATTCATTTTCTGTAAACATTTTGCCAAATTGTCAATTATTGGGACACGGCAAAGGATCCAGATAAGTACAAGAAGTATTTACATCCTTTTCACCTGCCCACCGAGCCCTTGCTTTTATCGTTACTGATTCCGTGTTAATTACTTCCTGGGGGTCCGCACATGCTCAGATTATTTCAACTGCTAATTAAGAGGAACTGTGGATTAAGATCTTTATTCAGTTTGGTTGAAAAGGGACTTGCAACATAGGACACTTGACGACATAACTCAATGGAGGAGAATGCCCTCATAGGGTAACCTTCCCCCCAAGCTACAGACCGAATAGTTGTAAAAGATGGAGTCATCAGATCTTCTCTCTTTTTATTTCTTATCCGCCATCACATCTATGTTTCTTTGTTATATACAACAGCAATGGTAATTATAGACAATGCTGGTAATCTCAGGTACTCGGGGCCCCTCAGTGGTCACTATGTCTCTTTTATATACCAAGTCATTGCAGGCTCTCCAGAAGGGAAGGAGTTAATCTCTGAGGTTCCAGTGTTTGCAAACAACGCGCATCTTCCTTCCAGATGTTCCTCAGCAGCTGCCAGTTTGGGACATATTGAGCCCCATTGTCACATTTCGGAAGTTCAGATTCTTCCTCTGCGTGAAGTTGACGTTAAGAAGCGATGAGGAAATCCCAAGAAAAGAAAATCCCACTTATGAATAAGACAGAAATGTTCTACTGAGCTGGCACCGAGGATGATACAATACAGGGAGAAAAGGAAGGGGCGATAGTAGTGGAGCGCACCAGAGACAAGAACGGCCGAAGGACCTCATGCAAGAAACAGATCAAAGGTTTAATAATGTCTTCCGGAAAAAGATGAGCAAGATCAAGAGGTCCTGAGAGGAACAATTCAAATGAGGACGATTAAACTGGTGCATGGTCTCAAAGACACAACTTACACTCTACATGTTCATCCCAAGACCCGGAGCTTACAGTCTAGTGGTATAATGGGAGACCCTGCCCCAAGGAGCTTACAGTCTAGTGGTATAATGAGAGACCCTGACCCAAGGAGCTTACAGTCTAGTGATATAATGGGAGACACTGCCCCAAGGAGCTTACACTCTAGTGGAATAATGGGAGACCCTGCCCCAAGGAGCTTACAGTCTAGTGGTATAATGAGAGACCCTGACCCAAGGAGCTTACAGTCTAGTGGTATAATGGGAGACCCTGTCCCAAGGAGCTTACAGTCTAGTGGTATAATGTGAGACCCTGCCCCAAGGAGCTTACAGTCTAGTGGTATAATGAGAGACCCTGACCCAAGGAGCTTACAGTCTAGTGGTATAATGGGAGACACTGCCCCAAGGAGCTTACACTCTAGTGGAATAATGGGAGACCCTGCCCCAAGGAGCTTACAGTCTAGTGGTATAATGAGAGACCCTGACCCAAGGAGCTTACAGTCTAGTGGTATAATGAGAGACCCTGACCCAAGGAGCTTACAGTCTAGTGGTATAATGGGAGACCCTGTCCCAAGGAGCTTACAGTCTAGTGGTATAATGTGAGACCCTGCCCCAAGGAGCTTACAGTCTAGTGGTATAATGAGAGACCCTGACCCAAGAAGCTTACAGTCTAGTGGTGTAATGGGAGACCCTGCCCCTAGGAGCTTACAGTCTAGTGGTATAATGGGAGTCCCTGCCCCAAGGAGCTTACACTCTAGTGGTATAATGAGAGACCCTGACCCAAGAAGCTTACAGTCTAGTGGTGTAATGGGAGACCCTGCCCCAAGGAGCTTACACTCTAGTGGTATAATGAGAGACCCTGACCCAAGGAGCTTACAGTCTAGTGGTGTAATGGGAGACCCTGCCCCAAGGAGCTTACACTTTAGTGGTGTAATGGGAGACCCTGCCCCAAGGAGCTTACACTCTAGTGGTGTAATGGGAGACCCTGACCCAAGGAGCTTACAGTCTAGTGGTATAATGAGAGACCCTGACCCAAGGAGCTTACAGTCTAGTGGTGTAATGGGAGACCCTGCCCCAAGGAGCTTACACTTCAGTGGTGTAATGGGAGACCCTGGCCCAAGGAGCTTACAGTCTAGTGATATAATGGGAGACACTGCCCCAAGGAGCTTACAGTCTAGTGGAATAATGGGAGACCCTGCCCCAAGGAGCTTACAGTCTAGTGGAATAATGAGAGACCCTGCCCCAAGGAGCTTACAGTCTAGTGGTATAATGGGAGACTCTACCCCAATGAGCTTACAGTCTTGTGGTATAATGGGAGACCCTGACCCAATGAGCTTACAGTCTTGTGGTATAATGGGAGACCCTGCCCCAAGGAGCTTACAGTCTTGTGGTATAATGGGAGACCCTGCCCCAAGGAGCTTACAGTCCAGTGGTATATTGGGAGACCCTGCCCCAAGGAGCTTACAGTCTTGTGGTATAATGGGAGACCCTGCCACAAGGAGCTTACAGTCCAGTGGTATATTGGGAGACCCTGCCCCAAGGAGCTTACAGTCCAGTGGTATATTGGGAGACCCTGCCCCAAGGAGCTTACAGTCTAGTGGTATAATGGGAGACCCTGCCCCAAGGAGCTTACAGTCTAGTGGTATAATGGGAGACCCTGCCCCAAGGAGCTTACAGTCTAGTGGTATAATGGGAGACCCTGCCCAAGGAGCTTACAGTCTAGTGGTATAATGGGAGACCCTGCCCCAAGGAGCTTACAGTCTAGTGGTATAATGGGAGACCCCGCCCCAAGGAGCTTACAGTCTAGTGGTATAATGGGAGACCCTGCCCAAGGAGCTTACAGTCCAGTGGTATAATGGGAGACCCTGCCCCAAGGAGCCTACAGTCTAGTGGTATAATGGGAGACCCTGCCCCAAGGAGCTTACAGTCCAGTGGTATATTGGGAGACCCTGCTCCAAGGAGCTTACAGTGTGGTGGCATAATGGGAGACCCTGCCCCAAGGAGCTTACAGTCTAGTGGTATAATGGGAGACTCTGCCCCAAGGAGCTTACAGTCTAGTGGTATAATGGGAGACCCTGCCCCAAGGAGCTTACAGTCTAGTGGTATAATGGGAGACCGTGCCCCAAGGAGCTTACATTCTAGTGGTATAATGTGAGACCCTGCCCCAAGGAGCTTACAGTCTAGTGGTATAATGGGAGAATCTGCCCCAAGGAGCTTCTAGTCTAGTGGTATAATGGGAGACCCTGCCCCAAGGAGCTTACACTCTAGTGGTGTAATGGGAGACCCTGACCCAAGGAGCTTACAGTCTAGTGGTATAATGAGAGACCCTGACCCAAGGAGCTTACAGTCTAGTGATATAATGGGACACACTGCCCCAAGGAGCTTACAGTCTAGTGGTGTAATGGGAGACCCTGCCCCAAGGAGCTTACACTCTAGTGGTTTAATGGGAGACCCTGACCCAAGGAGCTTACAGTCTAGTGGTATAATGAGAGACCCTGACCCAAGGAGCTTACAGTCTAGTGATATAATGGGACACACTGCCCCAAGGAGCTTACAGTCTAGTGGTGTAATGGGAGACCCTGCCCCAAGGAGCTTACACTCTAGTGGTGTAATGGGAGACCCTGACCCAAGGAGCTTACAGTCTAGTGATATAATGGGAGACCCTGCCACAAGGAGCTTACAGTCTAGTGGAATAATGGGAGACCCTGACACAAAGAGCTTACGGTCTAGTGGTATGATGGGAGACCCTGCCCCAAGGAGCTTACAGTCTAGTGTTATAATGGGAGACCCTGCCCAAGGAGCTTACAGTCTAGTGATATAATGGGAGACCCTGACACAAAGAGCTTACAGTCTAGTGGTATAATGGGAGACCCTGACACAAATAGCTTACGGTCTAGTGGTATAATGGGAGACCCTTCCCCAAGGAGCTTACAGTCTAGTGGTATAATGGGAGACCCTGCCCAAGGAGCTTGCAATCTAGTGGTATAATGGGAGACCGTGCCCCAAGGAGCTTACAGTCTAGTGGTATAATGAAAGATCCTGCCCAAGGAGCTTACAATCTAGTGGTATAATGGGAGACCCTGACCCAAGGAGCTTACAGTCTAGTGGTATAATGGGAGACCCTGCCCCAAGGAGCTTACAGTCTAGTGGTATAATGGGAGACCCTGCCACAAGGAGCTTACAGTCTAGTGGTATAAGGAGAGACCCTGACACAAGGAGCTTACACTCTAGTGGTATAATGGGAGACCCTGCCCCAAGGAGCTTACAGTCTAGTGGTATAATGGGAGACCCTGACACAAGGAGCTTACAGTCTAGTGGTATAATGGGAGACCCTGCCCCAAGGAGCTTACAGTCTGGTGGTATAATGGGAGACCCTGCCCCTAGGAGCTTACACTCTAGTGGTATAATGGGAGACCCTGCCCCAAGGAGCTTACAGTCTAGTGGTATAATGGGAGACCCTGCCACAAGGAGCTTACAATCTAGTGGTATAATGGGAGACCCTGCCCCAAGGAGCTTACAGTCTAGTGGTATAATGGGAGACCCTGCCAAAGGAGCTTACAGTCTAGTGGTATAATGGGAGACCCTGCCCTAAGGAGCTTAATGGAAGGGCAGGAGAGGGTGGGGGGCACATATACAATCTGGAAGGAAGGTAGGTATAATAAGTGGGGTTAATCAGTCTTCATATGTGAGCACTGACAGGTCTGATATGAGGGGGTCCTGGGACTCACACCCCACCTAATCTCATGTACATGTTACAGAATGAGCCCCCCCCCTCCCACATCCTGCAGGTGATGTCACCGACTCACTTATATTTCTATAGGAAGAGGATGTGCAGACCCCGGCCAGGGGTGGAGAATCCCGACCCCTCGCACAGTGACCTCTCATCCTGTCCGAGAAGGAAATGTCTCTCCCGGCTTCCCGTCATTTTTCTTTGTTCAGTAACGGTCAGAATGATGACCCCACCTAATGGTCAGAATGATGACCCTACCTAATGTTAGCATGATGACCCCACCTAATGGTCAGAATGATGACCCCACCTAACGGTCAGAATGATGACCCCACCTAATGGTCACAATGTAGACCCCACCTAACGTCAGAATGATGACCCCACCTAATGGTCAGAATGATGACCCCACCTAACGGTCAGAATGATGACCCCACCTAATGGTCACAATGTAGACCCCACCTAACGTCAGAATGATGACCCCACCTAACGGTCAGAATGATGACCCCACCTAACGTCAGAATGATGACACCACCTAATGGTCACAATGTAGACCCCAACTGACGGTCACAATGATGACCTCACCTAATCGTCACAATGATGACCCCACCTAACGTCAGAATGATGACCCCACCTAATCGTCACAATGATGACCCCACCTAACGGTCAGAATGATGACCCCACCTAATGGTCACAATGACACCTAAACACTTATGTACTGACCCTGTGTAGATGATGTGAAATAAAACCATCTCATCAAAGGTAAATGGGGATCCTGCTAAGACGTCTTGTCTTCCTTTCTTATCCTTTATTTGTAAACGTTATATTCCTGATACATTTGTTCATTTGCTGGTTAATAATAAAATCCCTATTTGCAACCCACCAGTCTTCACTCCTTGATTGTCAGCTCTGTGGTTCAGGATCCCCTCTCTCCTGTGTGTTCATGTACGTTATGACCCCAGCTCGCAGGTAACGATTGCTCAAGGTAGTGACATACAGGAGAGTGCAGCCTGAGGGGGAGGGTGCGGAGCTGTGATATCATCTGCTGGGTGTCCTGAATAACCTGGGCCTGGAAATTATGGGGGGAATTAATATGCCCTGAAATAGCCCCATAATCCATGAGCTTCCCCCAATACTTTCATAAGCTTTGCCCCACCCTCCACCTCCATATCATAAGCTTTGCCCCCTCCTACACCTCCAGATCATAAGCTTTGCCCCCTCCTACATCTCCAGATCATAAGCTTTGCTCCATCCTCCACCTCCAGATCATAAGCTTTGCCCCATCCTCCACCTCCAGATCATAAGCTTTGCCCCATCCTCCACCTCCAGATCATAAGCTTTGCCCCATCCTCCACCTCCAGATCATAAGCTTTGCCCCATCCTCCACCTCCAGATCATAAGCTTTGCCCCATCCTCCACCTCCAGATCATAAGCTTTGCCCCATCCTCCACCTCCAGATCATAAGCTTTGCCCCATCCTACATCTCCAGATCATAAGCTTTGCTCCATCCTACACCTCCAGATCATAAGCTTTGCCCCCTCCTACACCTCCAGATCATAAGCTTTGCCCCATCCTCCACCTCCATATCATAAGCTTTGCCCCATACTCCACCACCAGATCCCAAGCTTTGCCCCATCCTCCACCTCCATATCATAAGCTTTGCCCCATCCTACACCTCCAGATCATAAGCTTTGCCCCATCCTCCACCTCCATATCATAAGATTTGCCCCATACTCCACCTCCATATCATAAGCTTTGCCCCATACTCCACCCCCAGATCATAAGCTTTGCCCCATCCTCCACCTCCATATCATAAGCTTTGCCCCATCCTCCACCCCCCAGATCATAAGCTTTGCCCCATCCTCCAGCCCCCAGATAATGAGCTTTGCCCCATCCTCTACCCCCAGATCCCAAGCTTTGCCCCATACTCCACCCCCAGATCATAAGCTTTGCCACATCCTCCAGCCCCCAGATAATGAGCTTTGCCCCATCCTCTACCCCCAGATCTCAAGCTTTGCCCCATACTACACCCCCAGATCATAAGCTTTGCCCCATCCTCCACCCCCCAGATCATAAGCTTTGCCCCATCCTCCACCCCCCAGATCATAAGCTTTGCCCCATCCTCCACCTACAGATCATAAGCTTTGCCCCATCCTACACCTCCAGATCATAAGCTTTGCCCCATCCTACATCTCCAGATCATAAGCTTTGCCCCATCCTACACCTCCAGATCATAAGCTTTGCCCCATCCTCCACCTCCATATCATAAGATTTGCCCCATCCTACATCTCCAGATCATAAGCTTTGCCCCATCCTACACCTCCAGATCATAAGCTTTGCCCCATCCTCCACCTCCAGATCATAAGCTTTGCCCCATCCTCCACCTCCATATCATAAGCTTTGCCCCATACTCCATCTCCATATCATAAGCTTTGCCCCATACTCCACCCCCAGATCATAAGCTTTGCCCCATCCTCCACCTCCATATCATAAGCTTTGCCCCATCCTCCACCCCCCAGATCATAAGCTTTGCCCCATCCTCCAGCCCCCAGATAATGAGCTTTGCCCCATCCTCTACCCCCAGATCCCAAGCTTTGCCCCATACTCCACCCCAGATCATAAGCTTTGCCCCATCCTCCAGCCCCCAGATAATGAGCTTTGCCCCATCCTCTACCCCCAGATCTCAAGCTTTGCCCCATACTCCACCCCCAGATCATAAGCTTTGCCCCATCCTCCACCTCCATATCATAAGCTTTGCCCCATACTCCACCTCCATATCATAAGCTTTGCCCCATACTCCACCCCCAGATCATAAGCTTTGCCCCATACTCCACCCCCAGATCATAAGCTTTGCCCCATCCTCCAACCCCCAGATCATAAGCTTTGCCCCATCCTCCACCCCCCAGATCATAAGCTTTGCCCCATCCTCCACCCCCAGATCATAAGCTTTGCCCCATACTCCAGGCCACAGATAATGAGCTTTGCCCCATACTCCACTACCAGATCATAAGCTTTGCCCCATCCTCCACCCCCCAGATCATAAGCTTTGACCCATACACCAGCCCCAAGATAATGAGCTTTGCCCCATCCTCCACCTCCAGATCATAAGCTTTGCCCCATACTCCACCCCCAGATCATAAGCTTTGCCCCATCCTCCACCCCCAGATCATAAGCTTTGCCCCATCCTCCACCTCCATATCATAAGCTTTGCCCCATCCTCTACCCCCAGATCATAAGCTTTGCCCCATCCTCTACCACCAATCATAAGCTTTGCCCCATCCTCTACCACCAATCATAAGCTTTGCCCCATCCTCTACCTCTGATCATAAACTTTGCCCCATCCTCCACCTCCAGATCATAGGCTTTGCCCCATCCTCTACCTCTGATCATAAACTTTGCCCCGTCCTCCACCCCCAGATCATAAGCTTTGCCCCATCCTCCCCTCCAGATCATAAACTTTGCCCCATCCTCCACCTCCGGATCATAGGCTTTGCCCCATCCTCTACCTCTGATCATAAGCTTTGCCCCATCCTCCACCTCCAGATTATAAACTTTGCCCCATCCTCTACCTCTGATCATAAGCTTTGCCCCATCCTCCACCTCCATATCATAAGCTTTGCCCCATCCTCTACCCCTGATCATAAGCTTTGCCCCAACCTCTACCACCAATCATAAGCTTTGCCCCCTCCTCCACCTCCAGATCCCAAGCTTTGCCCCATCCTCCCCTCCAGATCATAAGCTTTGCCCCATCCTCCACCTCCAGATCATAAGCTTTGTCCCCTCCTCCACCTCCCAGATCATAAGCTTTACCCCATCCTCCAGCCCCCAGATAATGAGCTTTGCCCCATCCTCTACCCCCAGATCCCAAGCTTTGCCCCATACTCCACCCGCAGATCATAAGCTTTGCCCCATCCTCCAGCCCCCAGTTAATGAGCTTTGCCCCATCCTCTACCCCCAGATCCCAAGCTTTGCCCCATACTCCACCCCCAGATCATAAGCTTTGCCCCATCCTCCACCCCCCAGATCATAAGCTTTGCCCCATTCTCCAGGCCACAGATAATGAGCTTTGCCCCATACTCCACCACCAGATCATAAGCTTTGCCCCATCCTCCACCTCCATATCATAAGCTTTGCCCCATCCTCCACCCCCCAGATCATAAGCTTTGCCCCATACTCCAGCACCCAGATAATGAGCTTTGCCCCATCCTCCACCTCCAGATCATAAGCTTTGCCCCATACTCCACCCCCAGATCATAAGCTTTGCCCCATCCTCCACCTCCATATCATAAGCTTTGCCCCATCCTCCACCACAGATCATAAGCTTTGCCCCATCCTCCACCTCCATATCATAAGCTTTGCCCCATCCTCCACCCCCAGATCATAAGCTTTGCCCCATCCTCTACCACCAATCATAAGCTTTGCCCCCTCCTCCACCTCCAGATCCCAAGCTTTGCCCCATCCTCCACCTCCAGATCATAGGCTTTGCCCCATCCTCTACCTCTGATCATAAACTTTGCCCCATCCTCCACCCCCAGATCATAAGCTTTGCCCCATCCTCCCCTCCAGATCTTAAGCTTTGCCCCATCCTCCACCTCCATATCATAAACTTTGCCCCATCCTCTACCTCTGATCATAAGCTTTGCCCCATCCTCCACTTCCATATCATAAGCTTTGCCCCATCCTCTACCCCTGATCATAAGCTTTGCCCCAACCTCTACCACCAATCATAAGCTTTGCCCCCTCCTCCACCTCCAGATCCCAAGCTTTGCCCCATCCTCCCCACCAGATCATAAGCTTTGCCCCATCCTCCACCTCCAGATCATAAGCTTTGCCCCCTCCTCCACCTCCAGATCCCAAGCTTTGCCCCATCCTCCGCCTCCAGATCATAAGCTTTGCCCCATCCTCTACACCTGATCATAAGCTTTGCCCCATCCTCCACCTCCATATCATAAACTTTGCCCCATCCTCCACCTCCATATCATAAGCTTTGCCCCATCCTCCACCTCCAGATCATAAGCTTTGCCCCATCCTCCACCTCCATATCATAAGCTTTGCCCCATCCTCCACCTCCAGATCCCAAGCTTTGCCCCATCCTCCACCTCCAGATCATAAGCTTTGCCCCATCCTCCACCTCCAGATCATAAACTTTGCCCCATCCTCTACCTCTGATCATAAGCTTTGCCCCATCCTCCACCTCCATATCATAAGCGTTGCCCCATCCTCTACCCCTGATCATAAGCTTTGCCCCATCCTCTACCACCAATCATAGGCTTTGCCCCCTCCTCCAGATCCCAAGCTTTGCCCTATACTCCACCCCCAGATCATAAGCTTTGCCCCATCCTCCCTACCAGATCATAAGCTTTGCCCCATACTCCAGCCCCCAGATAATGAGCTTTGCCCCATCCTACACCTCCAGATCATAAGCTTTGCCCCATACTCCACCCCCAGATCATGTTTTGCCCCATCCTCCAACCCATGACCATATGCTTTGCCCCATCCTCTACCCCCAAATCATAAGTTTTGCCCCATCCTCCACCCCCAGATCATAAGCTTTGCCCCATCCTTCACCTCCAGATCACAAGCTTTGCCCCATCCTCCACCTCCAGATCATAAGCTTTGCCCCATCCTCCACCTCAGATCACAAGCTTTGCCCCATCCTCCACCTCCAGATCATAAGCTTTGCCCCATCCTCCACCTCCAGATCATAAAATTTGCCCCATCCTCTACCTCTGATCATAAGCTTTGCCCCATCCTCCACCTCCATATCATAAGCTTTGCCCCATCCTCTACCACCAATCATAAGCTTTGCCCCCTCCTCCAGATCCCAAGCTTTGCCCCATACTCCACCCCCAGATCATAAGCTTTGCCCCATCCTCCTCTCCTGATCATAACCTTTGCCCCATCCTCTATCCCCAAATCATAAGCTTTGCCCCATCCTCCACCCCCAGATCATAAGCTTTGCCCCATACTCCACCCCCCAGATCATAAGCTTTGCCCCATACTCCAGCCCCCAGATAATGAGCTTTGCCCCATCCTCCACCTCCGGATCATAAGCTTTGCCCCATACTCCACCCCCAGATCATGTTTTGCCCCATCCTCCAACCCCTGACCATATGCTTTGCCCCATCCTCTACCCCCAAATCATAAGTTTTGCCCCATCCTCCACCCCCAGATCATAAGCTTTGCCCCATCCTCCACCTCCAGATCACAAGCTTTGCCCCATCCTCCACCTCCAGATCACAAGCTTTGCCCCATCCTCCACCTCCAGATCACAAGCTTTGCCCAATCCTCCACCTCCAGATCATAAGCTTTGCCCCATCCTCCACCTCCAGATCATAGGTTTTGCCCCATCCTCCACCCCCAGATCATAAGCTTTGCCCCATCCTCCACCCCCAGATCATGTTTTGCCCCATCCTCCAACCCCTGACCATATGCTTTGCCCCATCCTCTACCCCCAAATCATAAGCTTTGCCCCATCCTCCACCCCCAGATCATAAGCTTTGCCCCATCCTCCACCTCCAGATCACAAGCTTTGCCCCATCCTCCACCTCCAGATCACAAGCTTTGCCCCATACTCCACCCCCAGATCATGTTTTGCCCCATCCTCCAACCCCTGACCATATGCTTTGCCCCATCCTCTACCCCCAAATCATAAGCTTTGCCCCATCCTCCACCCCCAGATCATAAGCTTTGCCCCATACTCCACCCCCAGATCATAAGCTTTGCCCCATCCTCTACCCCCAAATCATAAGCTTTGCCCCATCCTCTACCCCCAAATCATAAGCTTTTCCCCATCCTCCACCCCCAGATCATAAGCTTTGCCCAATCCTCCACCCCCAGATCATAAGCTTTGCCCCATCCTCTACCCCCAGATCATAAGCTTTGCCCCATACACACACTCTCTCTGTCAGTCACACATTCTCTCTGTCAGTCACACTCTCTGTCAGTCACACACACTCTCTGTCAGTCACACTCTCTCTGTCAGTCACACTCTCTGTCAGTCACACTCTCTCTGTCAGTCACACACTCTGTCAGTCACACTCTCTGTCAGTCCACACACTCTCTGTCAGTCACACTCTCTCTGTCAGTCACACTCTCTGTCAGTCACACTCTCTCTCTCAGTCATACACTCTCTGTCAGTCACACTCTCTGTCAGTCACACTCTCTCTGTCAGTCACACTCTCTGTCAGTCACACTCTCTCTCTCAGTCATACACTCTCTGAGTCACACTCTCTGTCAGTCACACTCTCTGTCAGTCACACACACTCTCTGTCAGTCACACTCTCTCTCTGTCAGTCACACACTCTGTCAGTCACGCTCTCTGTCAGTCACCCACTCTCTCTGTCAGTCACACTCTCTGTCAGTCACACATTCTCTCAGTCACACTCTCTGTCAGTCACACTCTCTGTCAGTCACACTCTCTCTGTCAGTCACACTCTCTCTCTCAGTCACACTCTCTGTCAGTTACACACACTCTCTGTCAGTCACACTCTCTGTGTCAGTCACACACTCTCTCTGTCAGTCACACACACACACTCTCTTTCAGTTACACTGTCTCTGTCAGTCACCTACACTCTCTGTCACTCACACACTCTCTCCCTCTGTCACACTCTCTGTCAGTCACACTCTCTCTGTCAGTCACACTTTCTCTGTCAGTCGCACACTCTCTGTCAGCCACACTCTCTGTCAGTCACATTCTCTGTCATTGACACTCTCTCTCTCAGTCACACACTCTCTCAGTCACACTCTCTGTCAGTCACAATCTCTCTCAGTCAAACTCTCTGTCAGTCACACACACTCTCTGTCATTCACACTCTCTCTCTCAGTCACACACTCTGTCAGTCACACTCTCTGTCATTCAC
>JAPZIH010000509.1:0-21203 GCA_027410445.1 Discoglossus pictus
CTCCCTCCCCTGTGTCTCTCTCCCCTCTCTTTCCCCTGTGTCTCTTTCCACCCTCTCCCTCCCCTGTGCCTCCTTCCCCTATCTCCCTCCCCTGTGTCTCCTTCCCTCCACTCTCTCTCCCCTGTGTCTCTTCCCCCCTCTCCCTCCCCAGTGTCTCCTCCCCCTCTCCCTCCCCTGTGTCTCTTCGCCCCTCTCCCTCCCCTGTGTCTCTATCCCCCTCTCCCTCCCCAGTGTCTCCTTCCCCCTCTCACTCCCCTGTGTCTCCTTCCCTCCACTCTCTCTCCCCTGTGTCTCTTCCCTCCTCTACCTCCCCATTGTCTCCTCCCCCCTCTCCCTCCCCTGTGTCTCTTCGCCCCTCTCCCTCCCCTGTGTCTCCTTCCCCCTCTCCCTCCCCTGTGTCTCCTTCCCCCCACCTTGATTAGTCAGAGTAATGTTACCACCAATATTAGAGGACCTACATATTTATGCTGATATTTTTAACGATAGTAAATGTAAAAGTTGTTTATACCACTGAATGTATCTCCTGGGGAATTACAGGGAACCCTCTATGTCACAGCCTATATGATAAAGGAGCTAATTGTCTACTAAATATATTTATATATCACATATTATAATTGTCAAACTGCGATTCGTCGTCACGCTTGCGAGCCTCGCATAGCGAGGCAAGCCGTTGAAGCACAGAAGTCTTCCGAGCTCGGAGCACTTAGCCGATAAGCGCCTTTGGCGCTCATCAGCTGCGAGCCTCGCATAGCGAGGCAATCGGTGGAGGCATTGAAACACATGGGACTTAGGCAGAAATTAGTGCCTAACACGCTCCTGCGAGCCTCGCAAAGCGAGGCGAGCTGTTGAGGCATTGAAAAACACGGGACGTAGCCTCCAAGCAGTTAGGAAACGCGCCAACGCCTTAGGCTGCAAGCAGTTGAGAAACGCGGGACTTCGAAAAAAAAAATTGCAAGGTCAGAAAAATACAAAGTTTACGGCCGAACCGCGCAAATCGAAAAACATCAAAAACACAAAAAATATAAAAGGTTGCACACGAATTTAAGCCGAATTTGACGAGTTTCGGCACAAAAAAATCGGCTAAGCTAGAAAAAAAATGGCGTCCGAAAAAAATGAAAACTAAGCTACATGACTCCGAAACGTGCAAAACACCACCAGACGCGTACGACTTTACCCAGGAACGTACGAGGTACAAAATACACTATTAGAAAGGACGGAAAATGCTCACGAGCCGCGTAACACAAAGACAATCGCTGCTATTTTACAACACTAACTTGCAACTAATAACATTATGAATCGAAAATGGCGCCTTACCTGACTAAACCAACGGTTTGGCCTCGCAAACGCAGCCTATTTACACTGCACACTTGGCACATTGCTGACACTTTCTCATCAGTGCAACAACAGTCCAACTGTACATTGTATGCTGCAGGAAAATCAAAGGAGATTGTTAGCTCTTCAGGATATTGATTGCTGGATATATTAAATAGGTAAAGTATATTAATTTATTACTTAATGAATTATTATTAAAAAATATGGTATATATAAAAAAAAAACGCTAAATAGCATATTTTACACTGTCGTTACTTTATGAATACATTAATGCCTCGCACTTCCTAATACATTTATTTATTCCTAATTAATTATTAACGTATATTAATTTAATAAGTATTAATTAGTAATGGAAAATAAAAATGTAGACTTTCCACTGCACTAAAAAATTTTTTACTTTTTACACTGCACTTATATATCTGGATTACTGCTCATTGGCTGACAGCGATAGCACTCTCAAAGCAGTTACATATTTAAATCACTTTATTATGCTCTGAGACCTGAATTTTTTTTCTAATTTACACTGCACTAAAAAAATTATATATTTAACACTGTACTTATATTTCTGTCTTTGCGATGAGCGCCGAAGATGATCGTTGCAAAGCACGAAACTTGAAGGACACAAGGGGAGAGGCTCGCAATGAGCGCCGAAGGTGCTCAGTGGAGCAAAAGTACACAAGGGGAGAGGCTCGCAATGAGCGCCAAAGGTGCTCAGAGGAGCAAAAGTACATAAGGGGAGAGGCTCGAAATGAGCGCCAATGGTGCTCAGAGGAGCAAAAGTACACAAGGGGAGAGGCTCGCAATGAGCGCCAATGGTGCTCAGAGGAGCAAAAGTACACGAGGGGAGAGGCTCGCAATGAGCGCCAAAGGTGCTCAGAGGACCAAAGGTACACGAGGGGAGAGGCTTGCAATGAGAGCCAAAGGTGCTCAGAGGAGAAAAAGCATTCCCATGGCTTAAAATCATTTTTGCCCTAGCAAAACGAATGATCCATATGGAATAAGCAGTCTGAGTGCCATCTAGTGGCAAATGTAAGTAATGCAGCCTTAATACACAATAGAGATACAAAAATATGCTTGAAATGGGCAAATAGTCAGATGTGTTTTATATTATAAAGTATTATTTGCAGTTATGTGGCAGTGGGAGCTCCCACGTGTGTTCTACAAGTTGGGGAGACCTTTAAAAGGCCACTAATGTGTCTCTTGGCTGCAGAAATCTCCATTGTAATTCAATGTGTAGAATTCAATAACAATTAGTGGAGTGCAAATTAAAGCAAAGCCCCAGAAAATAATAATTGTATTATATATTTAATAAATTAATTATTTTTGGTCCTCACAATTTTTTATTCTAGTGATTTTTAATAGAATAACGGTTGTGTTTTGTTTTGAAATTCTAAATAAATTATCATGATCAAGTCTAGTTCTTCAAAAGGGCTCACTATAAATGTTCATATTCACAGGTTATTTAAAATGTCGTCTGTCGGTGTCTTCCCAGCCCATGTTCCCACTTAATGTTCCTCCTGACAATAAGAAAGTGACAAGTTAAATTAAATAACTACTGTGTATAAACCTATTGTTTGGCTACAATGTTGCAACGGATTGTCACATTCAGAGCTCGTGCCTATGAAGACAATGAAATTTGCAGCTCGTGCCTATGAAGACAATGACATTCGCAGCTCTCCCCTGGTGTAGTTGTGCTCCTCCAAACACTGTTGGCGCTGCTTGTGTTACGCGGGTGTGGAGCATTTAGCGTCCTTCCTAATAGTGTATTTAGTAGGTCGTACGGTTCTGTGTAGAAGGCGTATGTGCTTGGCGGTGCTTTGCGTGCTTAGGGGTCGTGTAGCATCGTTTTCATTTTTTTCGGCTGTCATTTTCTTTCTGGCTTAGGGAATTTTTGAGTGGCGAAAGTCTTTTAATTCTATTTAATTTGGCGCGTAACCTCATTCCCAGACGTCCTGGCTGTGTGTGTATTTTTATTTAATTTTATTTAGTATTTTGTGTGTTTTTCATGTTTTTCGCTGTGCGTGTTGCGGCCGTGAAATTCGTATTTTTTGCGGCTCGTATTTTTCCCCCTGAAGTGGCGGTGTCCTTTTCTAAGTGTTACGGGCTGTCATTTTTCATAGGCGATTTTTTCAAAGTGCTACGGGTCTCCCGGGGGGGGGGGGGGGGGGGGACGAGGGGGTTGGGCTGTGACTGATAGCGGGGGCATGAAGCGTGACCAGCAAAGGGGAGCCCACAATCCAGCTAGCCAAAACTGAGTGGCAGGGTATCCAGAAGACAGGTGACCGATGGTTCAACATCTGATCTGTCAGAAGTTCAGGGGAAATATGGAGGCACCGCGTCGGGCTGGATAGGCATTGCCGCAGGCTGATGGAATGTGGTGGCAATTGAATGCCAGTCTGGTGATCCTTAAGAAGAAGTCTCATCATCTGGATGCTGAGGTGGCGATCACAGGGGATGACCTCACAGGGACTTCGCTGGCGCGGGAGGAGGACGCTCTGGATGTGCAGTATGATGACCCGATGATCCCTGCTACCACATCCTAGTGGCTGGAGCCGATGGAAGGCCATTGGGAGATCCTGCAGAGAAACCCAGGAGCGGAGGGAGCTGAGCAGGTGGATCCAAGGAAGAGCAACTTAGAGGATCTAGCCCACCTACCCATCTGGAGCAAGCCCACCGGGTGATCAGGGAATGAAGCCCTGGAAGCCGGAGGCCAGACCACAAACCGGATCTGTGAGCAGGAGACATGGTAAAGGCTCCTACAAGACAGGTGGCAGCAGCAGTGGGGGCTAAGCTGTCCAGGCCAGAGGTTCTTCAGGAAGCCAAGTTGGCCAGAACGCCAGGAGGCAAGGAGCAAGGGTTGAGGTCTGAGGAGAAGCCGATCCTGATCAGGAGACATCAGCGGCTGGAGTTGGGGTGGAGCAGCCATGACCCCTGCAGGATCCATCAGCACAGCGTAACCCTACCAGGGTAACCCACTAAAATAACAATATGGGTTAAAAACATGGCCACAGCTTTATTGACTAAAACATTTCTACATTACACAATGAAAGAGGGAGGAGCCCGGCCAGCGGAAGTATCCTCCTGCCCCTGGACCCGCGTCCACGGGGCCCACTTATTCGTCCCTGTACCACGCCCCTGAGGTCGGGGGCACGACCCCTTTTGTTACCTACTGAGCCGGGCAACTCCCCCATCCGCCGCTGCGCCAACAACAAACGCATGTATTTATTACCAAATACACACACAAACAAGGTTACCAACCCACAGAGCGAACACAGAACAATATATACAATATCGCACCCAGTCCTAGAACATTACAATAATCATTTATTATTTCCTTACCTTCTTTTCCATATATTTTTCTTTTTTCTTTTTTTCTTTCTTTATTTATTTTTTAACAGAACAAACGACAACAAAGCCATACACTTCCCAACCCTAACATCCTGGTAGGGTGGGTGGGGATCACCACGCTGGAGGGCCGCCGAGTGAGGCAAAATGGTGCGAACGTGACGCACCCGCTTCTTTTGTCACTGCGCCGGCCCCCCGGCGCACAGGAGGAAGAGCGCCCAGGCTCCGCCGGGTCATAGGACACTTCCGGCTCCCCAGGGAGCCTGGCCCGCCCTTCGTGTCCACCACTCTTCTTTCAGAAAAATCACACCAGACAAGAGGGGGTGACTGATAGCGGGGGCATGAAGCGTGACCAGCAAAGGGGAGCCCACAATCCCGCTAGCCAAAGCAGAGTGGCAGGGTATCCAGAAGACAGGTGACCGATGGTTCAACATCTGATCAGCAGAAACCAATCTGTATTATTATCCGATCAGGCCAATCCGTGCGTCCGATATCCCCAGGTAGAAGAGGATCTCGTTGTTCAGTCAGCAAGGCCCCATGGGAGATTGTGCGGGTGGATGACCAGGATGAGTCGCTATCGGAGCTGCTCCCCATTGCCACACGTCCATGCAAGATCAAGATCTGACCCGGGAGATTGTGCATGTGGTAGATCAGGGCCAGAAGTGGGTATATCGGCGGGATCGCGGGGGATACCCAGCTCATAGGGTGTAGTGGATATTAAGGGGGAATACTGGGGGATACCCAGCTCATAGGGGGTAACGAATATTAAGGGGGGATCTGGGGAGACACGTAGGGGTTCATAGGGGTAGCGTGTCATAAACGGGAAAGTTATAAGTCACTTGCATTTGTTTTTATTATTTTTCAACCCTTTCCATGGGAGGGGACTTGGTTTATATATCGATATGGATATGGGAGGATGAGAGGGCTAGTGTTGTGTGTTAGTGGGTATCATTATGTAGCGTATCTATGGACAATACTGAGCGAGCTGGCTGCGAGCACACGTTAGGGCTAGTGCTCTCCAGGCACCCCCCTGGGGCGAGTCATTTAGTTTTATAGGATTCTTTCTTACTGGAGCCATGGAATTGAGGTAATCGTCTATACACATATTATTCACATTTACACTTTCCATAGGCCATACCCAAAACTATTATCCAACGCACCCGACATTACTTAAAACCACCTAATACGGCCATATGTGAATATTTAGCCAATGGTATTCCAACACTCCATGATGACTAATTCACTCAATACCGATTGACAACAATATACAATGACTTGGCCAAGACATCTGAGGTTGCATGGATAAGTGTACTAATATGGATGGTGTGGTGGTCCCTGGATACTTACCTTAGTCAGGACCATGAGGCATGTCCTTTATGTCTGCCCAGGCATATGCTGTTTATCAGGTGGTGGTCGAGTGGGGAGTTGAGTCATAGGTGAGACTAGTTATGTAGGGGTAGTGACCTTAGAGGTCTGATGCTGTTATGTCTGATAAAGTCCTCTAATTGTATGTATAATAATTGCAGTTTTCACCCTAAAGACTTATGTTAGGTAGGGTCTCCTCTCTTCTGTGTGGGGTCTCCTGGTGTTCTCTTGTCTTCTTTTAGTGTCTATTCTTCCTCATATGTGGTCTGATGGTGGTAGTGGTTAAGGTGGTGCTGATGGTAGTGGAGATGCTGGTTGTGGTGATGATCATAGTGGTGCTGGTGGTAGTGAGGATGCTGATATTGGTGATATTGGTGATGGTGGTAGTGGTTTTAGTGGTGCTGATGGTAGTGGTGATGCTGGTTGTGGGGATGATCATAGTGCTGGTGGTTGTGATGATGATAATATTGGTGATATTTGTGATGGTGGTAGTGGTTTTAGTGGTGCTGATGGTAGGGGTGATGCTGGTTGTGGTGATGATCATAGTGGTGCTGGTGGTAGTGAGGATGATGATATTGGTGATATTGGGGATGGTGGTAGTGCTTAAGGTGGTGCTGATGGTAGTGGTGATGCTGGTTGTGGTGATGGTGGCAGAGGTGCTGTTGGTAGTAGTGGTGATGGTGATACAGGTGCTGGTGGTATTGGTTATGATCGTAGTGGTGCTGGTGGTAATGGTGGTGGGGATGGTCATAGTGGTGATGGTGGTACTTTGTTTGTTCAAATGAAAACTATACTTTTAGTCAAAATGCATATTTTGTAACAGCAAGACCAATATGGGATAGTTTAGGGACTACCTTGGGTGTTAGGATCCGTAATGATAACCAAACCTCTCTAGTGTAGGTCTCATCCTTTCACATACATTTAATCATTAATGTGTATGAGGTGCTTAATTATCTATTTCATATATCAGTCCCCCCTAGTGTTCCCCCTAGAGACCCCCCCCCCCACCAGGCTAGTATTGCCCCATCCACACTGTTTACTCTCACTGTCTTTTCCTGCTTCTCGGTGCCGCCAAATACTTGCTTCAGGGGTTTAATGGTAGTTTGGCCTAAATGACATCTGAGATATATAAGCCCACTTCCCCAGAGCTATGGGGTCTTTAGGTAGTTTATGTAAGCAGACCTTCCTCAGGGGTCCCTGCACAGTTCATGATTTCTCTGTCTGGCTCTTTCATCCTGGCCTGACTATCCTAGTTACTGTCCAGCAGGTCTGACTCCTGATTGTTTCCTTAGATGCATGATTATCTTTCCTGGTCTGGCTACCTGCTTTGGAGCTGTTGATTTTGCTTTGGTACACTGGTTCCTGTGTATACAAACTTCACATTCCTGCTTCAGGCATTCTCCATCGATGCACTATGACCATCTGATCTACTGGTCCTCTACTGTCTGTTGGGTCTGAGTTTTGCATTACTACCGTGACTCTTTTGCACACCAGCTTCACTTTTGTGTGCACCATCTGTGATAGCCTTCTTAGTCTAGATTAGCAAGAGGTTCCGAGCCTATATTAGCCCTGTGAGTACTGCTGCGTGGATTAAAATTGTTATTCCCTGTCCAAGAGTGGTATCTTGGGTTAACCTTTTGTTACGACTGTGGAGACATAACAGTCGTATTCCTAGTCTGATATAATCTGATTGTTATCTGATGCTGAGTACTTGAGCAGTGATGTACAGTAGCATTCAATAAAATTACCATGTATCTAACCGACTACGTGTAGACTTTGTCCTGGAGGGGTCAGAGGAGCAGGTCACTGAGCGAATCCTTCTAATCAGATATTTGGGTTATCTCTTTATTCACAGGAATTCAATGATTCAATGCACATAGATATAGATCCTCACAGATAGTGTAGTCTGATGGTGCTTTATATGAATCTCTTCTCCTATGTAATAGACATTCTGATGTGCTGACCAGATGTAACACGTATGTATGTGCTATGCATTTGTTTGAAATTTTGAGTGATTTTTATGTTATTTTTTAACAGCCTCTTCCCCCCTCAGAATCACAATGTATGACAACAATGTATCACAACTACTGATTCATGACTTTGTTACTTTGTTACTTACACATTTTCAGCAAAGCTTTGAAAACTGATTTAATGTGTCTGAGTATTAATTTTAATAATATGTGCAAATAAATTATGGCAGTCGGTGACATGCAATGTATTATTAATCACATATACATCAATATACAAATGATTATCATTGTTATTATTATTATCTTAATCATTGTTAGGATTCCACATGTACAATACAGTTCAGACACATGAGACGAAGAATGTTTTAATTTATTATTGTTATTATTATACATGATTATAATATATATACTACCAATTTGCCCATCAAAGATGACGGCAATACAATTTAAAGGCTGGCAATTTTGTTTGCCACACAATGCAAGACTCTCCCCCCTCTAACTTGTGGGCGAGCCCTCATTGAAGGTTCGGCCAACCCGACAATTTCCTGCCTCGCAATGAGCATTTTTGGCGCTCATTGCGAGCCTCTCCCCCCTCTACTTTATGGGCCCCGCAATGAGTGCCATCAGCAATCATCGCGAGCCCTGCAATGATCGCTCATTGCAGACGTTGTCCAACCCGCCATTTAGGTGCCTCGCCTTTGGCGCTTATTGCGAGCCTCTCCTCACTCTCAGACCCCTGTGTCTGTTTCCCCCCTCTCCCTTCCATGTGTCTTTTTCCCTCTCTCTCTCTCCCTTCCCCCCTCTCCCTCCCCTGAATCTCTTCCCACCCTCTCCGTTTTCCAAACACTTACGGGCTTACACCATTTTTTTCCCGCTTAGCCGATCTCCGATCACCTAAAAACGCTAATTAATCCCCAAATTAGCTTGCAAGGTTGTAAGTACATTTTTTAAGCAATTGGTGTCTTTTGGAGGTCTTCAACGGCTTCCAAGTTACGGGCTTCAAAAAAATGGCGTCCGTTAAAGTTGTATTTTTTTCAAAGTGTTGCGTGCCTTGCTCTCATCATGTGCCTGCCAATGAGCGCCTTTGGTGCTCATTGCCAGTCTCTTTCAAAGTCTTGCGGGCCTTCGGCGCTCATTGCGCATGCGCAAGCTGGAACTTTTAACATAGTGTTACCAACAAACTCGCAATTACGACAATTATTATATTTGATAACTATAATATTAATAGTAATAACAATAATATTTTTTATTAATCCATAATGAGCAAAATTCTAAATATATACATAAATAAATAACCCAGCCTTTACATTTGCAACTTTTATATACAATTAGTCTTTACTGGGGGGTTCCATTTTCTTCTCTCAGCTGATTCTCGCTGTTACCTTCTCAGGTGAATGTGTTTGTGTAAACAAATGAACTTTCCATTATTTCTGTTTATTAAGCAAGTGACGTTGTAGCCAGGTTTCCTCTGTGCAGATCGAAGCTTCCCCAAATCTCCCAGATCCTGATTCCTGGAAAATCACCTGGAGACTCTCCAGCGGACCACCAAGGAGAGGGACATCCCCATAAGGCAAGACCAGCCCCGCATCAGAGGAGGTCATGCAATGTGAGTGTATCGGTTTCCGCATTTTACAACTGTCATTGGAGAGTTTGGTCTTATCTGCACTAGTCGTTGAGCTTCTTCCCCCTTTTTTCTTCAAGTTACCAAGCTAGCACTACTTGAACAGTTGTTGGTGAGGAGTCCGTCACAGTGCGCCTGGACATCATGGCGATGATCTGAACTATACAACAGACTTATCTACTACCCCCCGGGTATGATCCACTTTCTCAATGTGTAAACCATGAGCTGAGCCACTAACTCATTCTGGGACTGGTTTAATGTTTGAATCTCAGCGGGATTCGGCCGCACTCGTATACTTTAACTCTATGGCGCTACAGGTGAATACGGACACTAGTGGTAGGTGCTTTGTGTTCTTGAGCAGCTGCAGGTGATGAGCTTCTTTTAATAGATGCGATTTTAATGAGTTTGAAGGAGTTGAGGCAGGAGAAGTCTAGTAGAGCTAGGCAAGGAGTTCCAGAGAATAAGGGCAGCGCAAGAAAAGTCCTGAAGGCGGCAATGAGAGGAGGTGACAAGAGAGAAAAGGAAAGAAGAAGGTAATTAGTATAGCGAAGAGGGCGTTTGGGAGAGTATTTAGAGACATTAGAGATATTAGAGGGTGCATCAATGTTGAGAGCTTTATTTGTTAGGGTCAGGATTTACAATTTTATTCTGGACGTTATGGGAAGCCAGTGGTGTGACAGAGAGGAGCCGCAGACACTGAGCGTGAGTACGGTAGATGAGTCTAGTGGAGGTGTCATTATTGACTGGAGTGGAGGAGAGCGTTGTGATGATGGCATTGTCCACGGTGAGAGATGTGAGGAGTGGAAGCTGAGGTAGAGGGTGGGGAGGTTCGGAGCGCCGTCTTTGACAGATTGAGTTTGAGTTGACGTGTGGACATCCAGGAGGATGTACTAGTGGGGGGATAGAGGTAGATTTGGGTGTCATCAGCACATAGATGGTATTGAAATCCCAAATAATTTATTAGTGTACAAAAGCGAGGATGTATAGATGGAGAAAAGGAGGGGGCCTAGGACAGAACCTTGGGGTACACCAAAAGTCAGAGGGCGAGACAAAGAGGAGGAGCCAGAGAAGGAGACACTAAATGTTCGATTTTCCAGATATGACGTGAACCAAGAGAGAGCAGTGTCACGGATGCCGAGAGTGGAAAATTTGGATAAGAAGAGGGTGGTCAACTGTGTCAAAGGTAGCAGAGAGATCCAGGAGAATAAGAATAGAGAAGTGGCCCTTTGACTTGGCAGTGAGCAAGACATTAGTTACTTTAGTGACAGCTGTCTCTGTGGAGGGTTGGGACAGGAAGCCAGATTGGAAGGGGTCAAGGTGCGAGTTGGAGGAAATAAATTGGGAGAGACGATTTTAGATGATATATTCAAGCAGAAGAAGCAGAGACATAGGGCGGTAATTAGAAGGAGCTGTATAATTTAACTTTTATATTTAATTTATTCTCTGTAGATCATTTCTAATGAAGCTCCAAGTGGGGGCAGTGTGGAGCATTGCAGTATGCTGGGGATGTGTATCATGGAATAGGCGAGAAAGAGCAAGGACCGGGTGACAGCAAAGTACATGGGAATTGGTTTTGTGAGGTGGGTGCTGAGAGGGAATGGCTGCCGACATACAGCCTCATTTAATTGGAGCCTATTAAGTCCTACGTGTAGCTCGTAAGATCTGCGTGCTTGAAATTTGGCTGTTTTACGTAAATTAGAAAGGCTGCGAGTTACGAGCTAGAGACGCTAAATCGTAAACCAGTTCTCGGCTGTCGGATTTGCGGCCTAGAATGCAAACAATTAAGCAAGCACGTAGTTATGGGTTTAGATGGAGTCAATTGAACAGAGATCGTAATCATTGCCTCACAAGAAAATGGAGGTGGGATTTCAAAGTCTTACGGGGTTTAATTACAATTTGCGATCAGACCCACAATCCACAAATAATGCAATATTAATAAAGCCGTAAATATGATATTTTAGTCCATGCGAGTTACAGTATATGTATTAACACATTGATTGCCGGGATTGATATAACACAATAAAGATACATTAAATAAAGTATTTTTCTGGGCTGATTTGCGGGCTTGAGAACGTTGTGCTATTAATTCTAAGACCTAACATCACTTTCCTGTATAATAAATGTACAGTTGTGAGTTTTTATTTGCATTACAAGTGCTACGGATTCCTCTTGAGCACACATTGCAATTTAGAAGGTACATTGAAAACGTAGCATTTACGGGCTTGACGGATCAAAGGATTTACGGCCGTGAAGTTCAACGTTGCTCAACACATAGCCTATTCTTGGCCGTCCTGCTTCTTAACACACAAGTCTGCCGCGAGCAACGCTACAGGGCTAATTTAATAGCCCGTAGCCCATAAATTTGGAGTTACGGGCTACGTTTTGAAACTTAGTCCTAATTAAATGAGGTTGATGGACTGGGTGCTATGTAGAGATAATATATGTATAAATGTGAGCTTCATGCAAGAGAGGAGGAGCAGTTATGGGAAAGGTTTTTGGGGAGGGGTGCAGTTATAGGAAGGGGTATTAGGGAGAAGGGGTGTTATGGGAAGGGGTTTGGAGGACGGATACCGTTTTTTTTTCTGCACTAGGGCCCTCCATTCTCTAGCTTCTGCAATTCCCCACTAGGTGGCAGCGTTATACTTTACATTTTAAGAGATCGCTGTCAAGCAACGCATCTCTATCCTGTCATCAAAGATAAACAACTTTTCAACTTTCCAAAACACTTTAATAAAATAACTAATTTCCTTGCTGATATTTCCTACAATCGGTTGGAATATTTTTCCTCCTCCAGCCCATAATGTTGTGATCCCTACACTGGAATAAATGAATATTTTATCAACAGTTTGAACATTATCTGCCAGCTCCTGGTTATCAGTTTCAGACGTTCTTATGAAAATGCTATTAATAGTGAGAGATTTCCAGATAGAAAATGGTATTTTTATAGTGTGTAGTCAATTTGTTCATTTACTAGCAGCTACATTATATTATACCAGGGGTGGGCAAGTTCGGTCCTGGAGGGCCACACACAGGCCTGGATTTGAACATTTCCCTTCTGTGCACAGGTGAGCCAATCGGGATGACTGAAGAAGTGCTTGACTCACCTGTGCACAGCAGGGATATCATCAAATCCAGGCCTGTGTGTGGCCCCTCCCTGGATTATATTATGGGTACTCTGGTGGTCCTTTGGTTAGGATTTGGGGCTTTTCCTGCTGCGACCTGGGTTTAATTCCAATAAGGAAACCAAGAGGTCACACCACCCTGAAGTCAAGCAGGGTTGGGCCTGGTCAGTACTTGGGAGACCACCTAGGAATACCAGGAGCTGTGGCCCACTGGAGAAGGAACTGGCATCCCACTCCAGTATATCTGCCATGAATATAATTGGATCAGCATAGTGTGCTACGAGCCATGAGGTCACGGAGAGTCGGACACGACTAGGTGATGCAAACACACACATGGTACTAGTGTTGGAGCATCACACTGGCCCTTTAATAAAATGAAACTGACGCACTTCCTAAAGCTTCCCCTAGGTGGTAGTATTGCACCTGAATTTTACTTTATTCCCACTATATTTTTGAACTTGGCATTAAAAGGCCAGTCTATTTCTTAATATTTAATTAATTAATTAATTAATAGATTCTTAGTTAAAATAAAGTGAAAAGATTTTTATTTTTTTATTACCGCCCCCCTCTATGAGAGCTCATGCCCCTGGGGGTGGGGGGGAGGGTCTAAAATAGTTTATGTTTAAAACATTCAAGGACAATTATCTAACAATTACAATTATATATATATCCTTTATGTGGGAAGCCATTATGTTGTTTGAGTTGTTTCCTTGAACTGCTATCTCTGGATTGGGGCAGGCGGTGCAATGCACTAGGGCCCTTCTTTTTTTTAATGGGTGGCTGTGGGTGGCCCAAAATGTTGTTTTATTTCCCGCTCACAAAAGGAGCTAAAGAGAGATTACCACCTATAGCGAGTATGGTCTGCACTATATGTGTGTATAGAAGCCTTGCTCTGAGGGGGAGGGCCCAGTGTTGTCCCTAGCCCAATCTGACATGGCCTGCCGCAGCCCCCCCCCCCCCTGGCCTGTGCCTATAAGCAATAACCTGGCTCCTCTACATCACCACCATATCCATTGGGCCCTCAAGACCCCTCAGTACAGGTAAAGTGAAGATAAATTCTCTGTTATTTGATGTAATTATAGTTTTTTATTTATTCCCATTTAATTTTAAGGTTTTGTATAAAAAATAAAAAAAATGGGAAAAATCTGGGTCCGGACGGATTATTTCAGTACATTGATCCCTATAGGAAATGCTTGTTTGGTTCTCATCCGACCGCCAGAACGGATTAAGGACCAGGACCAAGGGACCACTGTATATATATATATCTACTGTGTGAGTTGATGCTGGAGGGGGTCGGGAAGCAGCAAAAAAATAAATAAAATGATGCCAGGCCCCCTCCTGGGGCCCCCATGCACTAGCTCCGTCACGCTGCAATGTGTCTCTATAGAACGAGGTCCAACATGGTAGACTGGGACGCGTATTTGTCATATAATCGCACGCTTGCTTCATGTTACCTCCAGCCATGGTCACAAAGCACACGTCTGGGCTGTCCGCTGTCACTTCTACTATTTGTTTTAAGAAATAATGGGAAGTGGTTGAGAAAAAATAAGATGGAATCAAAATTGGGAAGGGGACGGCAGAGACTGAGAGTAAAGTATGAGGCGGCTCAATTAGAGTGTAGGCTAAGACCCTGAGTCACATCTTATGTTGTCTGGATGTCTTCTCCAAGTTGTGACTTCTGGGGTGGGGGGTTCCCAATGACTTCCCAATCATCTCTTCACACTTTACCCCACCACACCCATTGTTTCCATGACCAATATCCCTGGGCTGTTCCCTAGAAGTCTCTCGTTGAGATGTGGGAAGAGACAGAGGAGGAATGATGAGCAAAAAAAGAGACATCTGTGAGTCACAGGGTAGCGCCCATACTCAACTTAAAATAGAATATCAATGAGAGTGTAATGGCTCATGGGTGATGTACATGTAGGAGTGGAGTGTCTACCAATGATGACTATACCTTTAAGAGGAGTCAGATCCTGAGATAAACTTTATATCATTTTGAAGCCAAAGTGAGTTGGGGACCAAATCATCATCTCCACCCTCCATATTAGACGATCATTAAGCATTTGGCTGGATTAGTGCCGCATGAATTTTGACTCTCCAGGAGGAGAGAGATGGAGGGGATTTACAACAGAAGGAATTTAACAGAACTGAATAAAGATCTTATTTAAATCCAGTTGCAGCATGTGATTTAGGCACAATGCTGCACTCTCTTTTGTGTAACATGCTCCATTCACTCACCAAACAACCCTTTATATTATGTCACTAACTCTCTCGTATAACTCCTGATTCCCTGACTCTCTCATATAACTCCTGATTCCCTGACTCTCTCATATAACTCCTGATTCCCTGACTCTCTCATATAACTCCTGATTCCCTGACTCTCTCATATAACTTCTGATTCCCTGACTCTCTCATATAACTCCCGATTCCCTGACTCTCTCTTATAACTTCTGATTCTCTGACTCTCTCGTATAACTCCTGATTCCCTGACTCTCTCGTATAACTCCTGATTCCCTGACTCTCTCGTATAACTCCTGATTCCCTGACACTCTCTTATAACTCCTGATTCCCTGACTCTCTCGTATAACTCCCGATTCCCTGACTCTCTCTTATAACTTCTGATTCTCTGACTCTCTCGTATAACTCCTGATTCCCTGACTCTCTCGTATAACTCCTGATTCCCTGACTCTCTCGTATAACTCCTGATTCCCTGACTCTCTTGTATAACTCCTGATTCCCTGACTCTCTCGTATAACTCCTGATTCCCTGACTCTCTCGTATAACTCCTGATTCCCTGACTCTCTTGTATAACTCCTGATTCCCTGACTCTCTTGTATAACTCCTGATTCCCTGACTCTCTCGTATAACTCCTGATTCCCTGACTCTCTCATATAACTCCTGATTACCTGACTCTCTCATATAACTTCTGATTCCCTGACTCTCTCATATAACTCCTGATTCCCTGACTCTCTCATATAACTCCTGATTCCCTGACTCTCTCGTATAACTCCTGATTCCCTGACTCTCTCATATAACTCCTGATTCGCTGACTCTCTCGTATAACTTCTGATTCTCTGACTCTCTCATATAACTCCTGATTCCCTGACTCTCTCATATAACTCCTGATTCTCCGACTCTCTCGTATAACTTCTGATTCCCTGACTCTCTCATATAACTCCTGATTCCCTGACTCTCTCACATAACTCCTGATTCTCTGACTCTCTCATATAACTTCTGATTCTCTGACTCTCTCATATAACTCCTGATTCCCTGACACTCTCATATAACTCCTGATTCCCTGACTCTCTCATATAACTCCTGATTCTCTGACTCTCTCATGTAACTCCTGATTCCCTGACTCTCTCTTATAACTCCTGATTCTCTGACTCTCTCATATAACTTCTGATTCTCTGACTCTCTCATGTAACTCCTGATTCCCTGACTCTCTCTTATAACTCCTGATTCTCTGACTCTCTCATATAACTCCTGATTCTCTGACTCTCTCATATAACTCCTGATTCCCTGACACTCTCATATAACTCCTGATTCCCTGACTCTCTCTTATAACTCCTGATTCCCTGACTCTCTCATATAACTCCTGATTCCCTGACTCTCTCTTATAACTCCTGATTCCCTGACTCTCTCATATAACTTCTGATTCCCTGACTCTCTCATATAACTTCTGATTCCCTGACTCTATCATATAACTTCTGATTCCCTGACTCTCTCGTATAACTTCTGATTCCCTGACTCTCTCGTATAACTTCTGATTCTCTGACTCTCTCGTATAACTCCTGATTCCCTGACTCTCTCGTATAACTTCTGATTCTCTGACTCTCTCATATAACTCCTGATTCCCTGACTCTCTCTTATAACTCCTGATTCCCTGACTCTCTCGTAAAACTCCTGATTCCCTGACTCTCTCGTATAACTTCTGATTCTCTGACTCTCTCATATAACTCCTGATTCTCTGACTCTCTCATATAACTCCTGAATCCCTGACTCTCTCTTATAACTCCCGATTCCCTGACTCTCTCATATAACTCCTGATTCCCTGACTCTCTCGTATAACTCCTGATTCCCTGACTCTCTCATATAACTCCCGATTCCCTGACTCTCTCGTATAACTCCCGATTCTCTGACTCTCTCGTATAACTCCCGATTCTCTGACTCTCTCATATAACTCCCGATTCCCTGACTCTCTCGTATAACTTCTGATTCTCTGACTCTCTCATATAACTCCTGATTCCCTGACACTCTCATGTAACTCCTGATTCCCTGACTCTCTCATATAATTCCCGATTCCCTGACTCTCTCGTATAACTCCTGATTCTCTGACTCTCTCATATAACTCCCGATTCCCTGACTCTCTCATATAACTCCTGATTCTCTGACTCTCTCATATAACTCCTGATTCCCTGACTCTCTCTTATAACTCCTGATTCTCTGACTCTCTCATATAACTCCTGATTGCCTGACTCTCTCTTATAACTCCTGATTCCCTGACTCTCTCTTATAACTCCTGATTCCCTGACACTCTCATATAACTTCTGATTCCCTGACTCTCTCGTATAACTTCTGATTCTCTGACTCTCTCGTATAACTCCTGATTCCCTGACTCTCTTGTATAACTTCTGATTCTCTGACTCTCTCGTATAACTTCTGATTCCCTGACTCTCTCTTATAACTCCTGATTCCCTGACTCTCTCATATAACTTCTGATTCCCTGACTCTCTCATATAACTCCTGATTCCCTGACTCTCTCATATAACTCCTGATTCCCTGACTCTCTCTTATAATTCTTGATTCTCTGACTCTCTCATATAACTCCTGATTCCCTGACTCTCTCTTATAACTTCTGATTCCCTGACTCTCTCATATAACTTCTGATTCCCTGACTCTCTCATATAACTCCTGATTCCCTGACTCTCTCATATAACTTCTGATTCTCTGACTCTCTCATATAACTCCTGATTCCCTGACTCTCTCGTATAACTCCTGATTCCCTGACTCTCTCTTATAACTCCTGATTCTCTGACTCTCTCATATAACTCCTGATTCCCTGACTCTCTCTTATAACTTCTGATTCTCTGACTCTCTCATATAACTCCTGATTGCCTGACTCTCTCTTATAACTCCTGATTCCCTGACTCTCTCTTATAACTCCTGATTCCCTGACACTCTCATATAACTCCTGATTCCCTGACTCTCTCGTAAAACTCCTGATTCCCTGACTCTCTTGTATAACTTCTGATTCTCTGACTCTCTCGTATAACTCCTGATTCCCTGACTCTCTCGTAAAACTCCTGATTCCCTGACTCTCTCGTATAACTCCCGATTCCCTGACTCTCTCGTAAAACTCCTGATTCCCTGACACTCTCGTATAACTCCTGATTCTCTGACTCTCTCATATAACTCCTGATTCCCTGACTCTCTCTTATAACTCCTGATTCTCTGACTCTCTCATATAACTCCTGATTCTCTGACTCTCTCGTATAACTCCTGATTCCCTGACTCTCTCGTAAAACTCCTGATTCCCTGACACTCTCGTATAACTCCTGATTCTCTGACTCTCTCATATAACTCCTGATTCCCTGACTCTCTCTTATAACTCCTGATTCTCTGACTCTCTCATATAACTCCTGATTCTCTGACTCTCTCGTATAACTCCCGATTCCCTGACTCTCTCGTAAAACTCCTGATTCCCTGACACTCTCGTATAACTCCTGATTCTCTGACTCTCTCATATAACTCCTGATTCCCTGACACTCTCATATAACTCCTGATTCCCTGACTCTCTCATATAACTCCCGATTCCCTGACTCTCTCTTATAACTCCTGATTCTCTGACTCTCTCATATAACTCCTGATTCCCTGACTCTCTCGTATAACTCCTGATTCCCTGACTCTCTTGTATAACTTCTGATTCTCTGACTCTCTCGTATAACTTCTGATTCCCTGACTCTCTCTTATAACTCCTGATTCCCTGACTCTCTCATATAACTTCTGATTCCCTGACTCTCTCATATAACTCCTGATTCCCTGACACTCTCATATAACTCCTGATTCCCTGACTCTCTTGTATAACTTCTGATTCTCTGACTCTCTCATGTAACTCCTGATTCCCTGACTCTCTCTTATAACTCCTGATTCTCTGACTCTCTCATATAACTCCTGATTCTCTGACTCTCTCATATAACTCCTGATTCCATGACACTCTCATATAACTCCTGATTCCCTGACTCTCTCATATAACTCCCGATTCCCTGACTCTCTCTTATAACTCCTGATTCTCTGACTCTCTCATATAACTCCTGATTCCCTGACTCTCTCGTATAACTCCTGATTCCCTGACTCTCTTGTATAACTCCTGATTCCCTGACTCTCTTGTATAACTCCTGATTCCCTGACTCTCTCTTATAACTTCTGATTCTCTGACTCTCTTGTATAACTCCTGATTGTCTGACTCTCTTGTATAACTCCTTAATCCTGACTCTCTCATATATCTTCTGATTCCCTGACACTCTCGTATAACTCCTGATTCCCTGACACTCTCTTATAACTCCTGATTCCCTGACTCTCTCATATAACTCCCGATTCCCTGACTCTCTCTTATAACTTCTGATTCTCTGACTCTCTCGTATAACTCCTGATTCCCTGACTCTATAGTATAACTCCTGATTCCCTGACTCTCTTGTATAACTCCTGATTCCCTGACTCTCTTGTATAACTCCTGATTCCCTGACTCTCTCGTATAACTCCTGATTCCCTGACTCTCTCTTATAACTCCTGATTCCCTGACTCTCTCATATAACTTCTGATTCCCTGACTCTCTCATATAACTCCTGATTCCCTGACTCTCTCATATAACTCCTGATTCGCTGACTCTCTCGTATAACTCCTGATTCCCTGACTCTCTCATATAACTCCTGATTCCCTGACTCTCTCATATAACTTCTGATTCCCTGACTCTCTCATATAACTCCTGATTCCCTGACACTCTCATATAACTCCTGATTCCCTGACTCTCTTGTATAACTTCTGATTCTCTGACTCTCTCATGTAACTCCTGATTCCCTGACTCTCTCTTATAACTCCTGATTCTCTGACTCTCTCATATAACTCCTGATTCTCTGACTCTCTCATATAACTCCTGATTCCCTGACACTCTCATATAACTCCTGATTCCCTGACTCTCTCATATAACTCCCGATTCCCTGACTCTCTCTTATAACTCCTGATTCTCTGACTCTCTCATATAACTCCTGATTCCCTGACTCTCTCGTATAACTCCTGATTCCCTGACTCTCTTGTATAACTCCTGATTCCCTGACTCTCTTGTATAACTCCTGATTCCCTGACTCTCTCTTATAACTTCTGATTCTCTGACTCTCTTGTATAACTCCTGATTCTCTGACTCTCTTGTATAACTCCTTAATCCTGACTCTCTCATATATCTTCTGATTCCCTGACTCTTTCGTATAACTCCTGATTCCCTGACACTCTCGTATAACTCCTGATTCCCTGACACTCTCTTATAACTCCTGATTCCCTGACTCTCTCATATAACTCCCGATTCCCTGACTCTCTCTTATAACTTCTGATTCTCTGACTCTCTCGTATAACTCCTGATTCCCTGACTCTCTCGTATAACTCCTGATTCCCTGACTCTCTTGTATAACTCCTGATTCCCTGACTCTCTTGTATAACTCCTGATTCCCTGACTCTCTCATATAACTCCTGATTACCTGACTCTCTCATATAACTTCTGATTCCCTGACTCTCTCATATAACTCCTGATTCCCTGACTCTCTCATATAACTCCTGATTCGCTGACTCTCTCGTATAACTCCTGATTCCCTGACTCTCTCATATAACTCCTGATTCGCTGACTCTCTCGTATAACTTCTGATTCCCTGACTCTCTCTTATAACTCCTGATTCCCTGACTCTCTCATATAACTCCTGATTCCCTGACTCTCTCATATAACTCCTGATTCTCTGACTCTCTCGTATAACTTCTGATTCCCTGACTCTCTCATATAACTCCTGATTCCCTGACTCTCTCACATAACTCCTGATTCTCTGACTCTCTCATATAACTCCTGATTCCCTGACTCTCTCTTATAACTCCTGATTCTCTGACTCTCTCATATAACTCCTGATTCCCTGACTCTCTCTTATAACTCCTGATTCTCTGACTCTCTCATATAACTCCTGATTCCCTGACTCTCTCTTATAACTCCTGTTCTCTGACTCTCTCATATAACTCCTGATTCCCTGACTTCTCTCTTATCTCCTGATTCTCTGACTCTCTCATATAACTCCTGATTCCCTGACTCTCTCTTATAACTCCTGATTCCCTGACTCTCTCTTATAACTCCTGATTCCCTGACTCTCTCGTATAACTCCTGATTCCCTGACTCTCTCGTATAACTTCTGATTCTCT
>JAPZIH010000510.1:0-21186 GCA_027410445.1 Discoglossus pictus
GCTGAGGGGAGCAGAGTGTGCTGAGGGGAGCAGTGTGTGCTGTGGGGAGCATTGTGTGCTGCGGGGAGCAGTGTGTGCTGAGGGGAGCAGTGTATGCTGAGGTGAGCAGTGTGATGAGAGCAGTGTGTGCTGGGGGGAGCAATGTGTGCTGAGGAGAGCAGTGTGTGCTGAGGGGAGCAGTTTGTACTGAGGGGAGCAGTGTGAGGAGAGCAGTGCGTGCTGAGGAGAGCAGTGTGAGGGGAACAATGTGTGCTGAGGAGAGTAGTGTGTTCTGAGGGAGAGCAGTGTGTGCTGAGGAGAGCAGTGTGTGCTGAGGAGAGAAGTGTGAGGGGAGCAGTGTGTGCTGAGGAGAGCAGAGTGAGCTGAGAGGAGCAGTATGTGCTGAGGGGAGCAGTGTGTGCTGAGGAGAGCAGTGTGAGGAGAGCAGTTTGTGCTGAGGAGAGTAGTGTGTGCTGAGGGGAGCAATGTGTGCTGAGGAGAGCAGTATGTGCTGATGAGAGTAGTGTGTGCTGAGGAGAGCAGAGTATGATGAGAGGAGTAGTGTGTGCTGATGGGGAGCAGTGTGTGCTGAGGGAGAGCAGTGTGTGCTGAGGAGAGCAGTGTGTGCTGAGGAGAGCAGTGTGTGCTGAGGGAACAGTGTGTGTGCCAGGGGTGAGCAGTGTGTGCTGAGGAGAGCCGAGGGTGCTGACGAGAGCAGTGTGTGCTGAGGGGAGCAGTGTGTGCTGAGGGGAGCAGTGTGTGCTGGGGGGAGCAATGTGTGCTGAGGAGAGCAGTGTGTGCTGAGGGGAGCAGTGTGTACTGAGGGGAGCAGTGTGAGGAGAGCAGTGCGTGCTGAGGAGAGCAGTGTGAGGGGAGCAATGTGTGCTGAGGAGAGTAGTGTTTTCTGAGGGAGAGCAGTGTGTGCTGAGGAGAGCAGTGTGTTGCTCAGGGAGAGCAGTGTGTGCTGAGGAGAGCAGTGTGTTCTGAGGGGAGCAGTGTGTGTGCTGAGGGAGAGCAGTGTGTGCTGAGGAGAGCAGTGTATGCTGAGGAGAGCAGAGTGTGCTCAGAGAAGCAGTGTTTGCTGAAGGAGAGCAGTGTGTGCTGAGGAGAGCAGTGTGTGCTGAGAGGAGCAGTGTTTGCTGAGGAGAGCAGTGTGTGCTGAGGGAGAGCAGTGTGTGCTGAGGAGAGCAGTGTGTGCTGAGGGAGAGCAGTGTGTGCTGAGGAGAGCAGTGTGTTCTGAGGGAGCAGTGTGTGTGCTGAGGGAGAGCAGCGTGTGCTGAGGAGAGCAGTGTGTGCTCAGAGGAGCAGTGTTTGCTGAAGGAGAGCAGTGTGTGCTTAGGAAAGCAGTGTGAGGAGAGCAGTGTGTGCTGAGGGAGAGTGTGGTAACTTGTCTTCCTTGCATGGTAATTCAGGACCTCCTTAAACATGTCTAGGTGGGAGGGCTGGAAGTCTTTGCTTCCCTCCCACAATTGCTGGAGGAAGTGATGCAACTAAGGGTATTTCCAGGCAGGAAACTGCTGTGGCTTCCTGTTTTCTTCCTGGATGGTGTTGGTGATGGTTGATGGTATACTGATGGCGATGGTCTAACCGTGGGTAAGATCAAGCATTTGGCGAAGGGGATTATATAGGTAGATAGATTTAAAAAAAGGTGTTGCTCCGTGGGTCTGGGCTGTGTGTTTGTGATACATTTATAGTATTGTGTTGTTGCCTTTTAATAAATACCTTTTACTGTAGACGAACCTTGTGTAATATTTATATATATATTAATTTGGTGATACACCACATTTGGCGACCACGAATTTTAGACTTCTACAAAGGTTATTTATGAGGTAATATCACATTAATAGATAGTCAGATTTTTTTTTTGGGGGGGAAGAAAAAAAAAAGTACTTTGTCTAATTATCCTCTGCATGGGAAATCAAGTGCTGATTGTGTGTGGAGTCTAGGTTAAGCCTCCATTTTTAATATACAAGCTTGGGCATCAGGACTCAATTATTATTTTTAATCCTTTATATCGTACTAGCTTCTGAGTTGAGTTTTGTTCGTACTAGCTTATTTTGATACATAAAACAATATATATCATACAGGTTGTTTTTGTGGGTTTATCTGAGTTGAGTTTTGTTGTGCTTTTGAGTACAGGCCTAGCCCTGCATTTGAATACAATTGAATAGGCTCCATGCGGCTTCTTTGTGTATTTGAATGCTAATTCAAGCCTCCATTTTTAATATACAAGCTTGGGCATCAGGCCACAATTAGTTTGTTGTGTGTTTCAAATACCTGAGTTTGTTAATACTATTATTTTTTTTATTTTTATTTTTATTTTTTTTTAAAAGAAAAAAAAAAAAAAATTCTCTTCTTTCTTTTTCTTTCTCTAGTCCTTAATCATAGTACAGGCCTGGAGAAAAATAAATAAATAAACCATTTTAAATCTTATATATATATATATATATATATATATATATATATATATATATATATATATATATATATATTATTTCAGGCGTGCATTTTAATACACTATAGGCTTCCATACCTTATACTTTTTGGGTGTCTTGCATATCCTAGTTCAGGTATATCTCCTACTGTGACGAAGTGTCCTTCGCCACTTTGGCTTGGAGAGGACTGTTGGCCAGCCTCCTGCCCTGCGACTATGGCCCTGGTACATGTTGCCCTGTAAACACAGTATTCGGCCATACCAGAGTGTATGTCACTCATTCTGGCCCTTTACATACAGGGGGGTCATTCGGTACTTGCCCTGTGTGAACCATGATACCACAGAAAGCTATGCCATGGAGCCCATTCATATAATGAAAGACTATGGGAAAGACTTTAGCTCCATGGCAATTGAACTGTGTGAAAAGGATCTGAGCGCTATTCGGTAGTTTTATGCGCTCAGACCCCAGCTGTAACGGAACTCATCACTGTTTTACCCTGTTTTATGATTATTTAATTCTTGGTTAAAATATGATCACATTGCTGTACTGTAGAAATGTTGTTTTATGTTCTACAGAGTATATTGGCTCAGAATATCAAAGCGACTAGGCTAATAGATAATCCTGTTTCAGATAAGAAAAGTCGATTGTATAAACTGTTTTCATTCTCAGATAAGAACAAAGAGGGCTGATTTAATCATTGTCTGATTATATCAAGGAGCCTCAGGGAGGGGTGGCTCACCTATTGTCCTATATGTGTATTGTGTGGGGGATATGTGCAATGTCTGTGTGTTATGTGTAAAAACATACTTTTACTAACTTTTGAACCCCTGGTCTGATTCATGCCATTTTTGTATATGTTGTTCCCCTGGGTGAGAGATATTGAATGGTGCGGGACTTAAAGGTGTACCCCCTGTATTTGGGGTACATCCAGAATGTGGTTAAAATTGTCTGTTTTAATTGTGTTACCTGTTATCTGAGGGGAGGAGACGTGGGGGTTGAACCATGTAGATAATTGGCTGTTGTGATAATTATGTGGGTGTAGCCCTTCAGAGGGCAACATTGCATAAAAGGAGATTCTCTGTCATTAAAATATAGTTCTACTTGACCCTTCAAAACGTAGTCTCATCTCGTTATTTGAGGGGATCGCTATCATACTGGGGATTGCTATGCTTCTGCATACTCCCTTGAGCTGTAACTACTGAACGCTGGTTCCTGATGTACTATCCTTGGAGTCTGTGGTGGTTTTAGTGTCCGGTGCGGTGCTTGTAGGCCTCGACGCAAGCTAGGACGCATCCATCAACGGAGGTACCCGGTCGGGGTGCCAGGAGATCCGTTACATTGGCTGGCAGCGGTGGGATGGCGTCCTAGTAAGAGGAAAAGCAGCCCGGAGACACTGGTAACGTTTGGAGTTACAAATTGAGGGCAACGCTAGTATCTGTACAGCGCCCCTGGCTACAGCAGGATGGAACCGGCTAGTTTTCGTACAGCGTTCCATGATGAGGATGAGGAGGAGGCCGCGGACTACAGGGATGCAGACAGAAAGGAACTCTGGTATGATGCCCTGGAAGATGCCCAATGGCGGCGAGGTGAGAGTCTCCCCAGTGATGAGCAGCGGCTACAGAAGCGTGTGGCGATGCGGATGTATCTATTGGGAGAGCAGCCCCTGGATGAGTGGGTGACAAGACTAGAGACCCTGGTACGGCGAGAGATCTGGCTAGACAACGCATACCAGGCCCTCTGGTGGCATACCATTCGACTTACCCCCTGGACGGCTGAACACGACTTACCGGAGGGAGATGACTATGATGGCCCGGGATTATTATGGGATGCCTTGGAGGACGACATTGATCTTGGCAGCACGGAGGAGTCTAGGTTTTGGGACATCTACGACTACCGGATGGGCATGTATGTCTGGGATGACGAAGGCGAGGTGAGCAAAGACATGACCCACCTGGTAACAATAGAGTGGGAGCTGGAGCAGGACTACCAACACCTGCTCAGCTTTGTGCAGCCCCAACCTACTCGACAAGCAGAACCAGACTTCATTGACTGGTCCTGGGATGACCTCCAGATGGCAGGTAGAGATGGGACCAAGGTCTCTCTACCGGCCCTACAGGCGGCAGAAGGTGTCGTCCTTCCCCCCCAGTGGCAGTGTGAACCCCAGGGGGCAGAAGGTGTCGTCCTTCCCCTCCAGCGGCAGTGTGAACCCCAGGGGGCAGAAGGTGTCGTCCTTCCCCCCCAGCGGCAGTGTGAACCCCAGGGGGCAGAAGTTGTAGTCCTTCCCCCCCAGCGGCAGTGTGAACCACAGGGGGCAGAAGGTGTCGTCCTTCCGCCCAAGCGACAGTTTACCCTGACAAGGGGAGACACCAATCTCCCAGACGGCGCAGATGGGACCGTGGTCTCTGCGCCCACAGCCTGTCCAGATCCCCAACTACCCTCACTGGGACAACCGGAGGAGGGGGTAAGTACAAATTTCCTTCCCCAGCTAACTTCTAATGTGGCCCCAGGGTTAACAGAGGAAATGTTAACCCCCACTGACTGCCACGTTTCCCTGGCTACTGAGCTGGAATATGTCCCAAGTACCCCAGCAGAAGAGCTGGCATCAGGGCAGAGTGCCGCTGGCCTCTGCCCCTCAAGTCCCCTCAGTGTGTTGCCCCATCACCACAGCGAAATATCCAGGTGCCGTAACTGTTTGTTGTGTGTGGGCTGCTCTTGCACTTTGTTGTTGTGGGGGGGCTGCTCTAGCACTGGTTTATTGTGGGTTGGTGGATCGTCTAACGGAGGCACGGACCGGCAGAAGGTCAGGTGCCTGGTTAGACTTCCCCCCAAAGGGGAGATGTGTGACGAAGTGTCCTTCGCCACTTTGGCTTGGAGAGGACTGTTGGCCAGCCTCCTGCCCTGCGACTATGGCCCTGGTACATGTTGCCCTGTAAACACAGTATTCGGCCATACCAGAGTGTATGTCACTCATTCTGGCCCTTTACATACAGGGGGGTCATTCGGTACTTGCCCTGTGTGAACCATGATACCACAGAAAGCTATGCCATGGAGCCCATTCATATAATGAAAGACTATGGGAAAGACTTTAGCTCCATGGCAATTGAACTGTGTGAAAAGGATCTGAGCGCTATTCGGTAGTTTTATGCGCTCAGACCCCAGCTGTAACGGAACTCATCACTGTTTTACCCTGTTTTATGATTATTTAATTCTTGGTTAAAATATGATCACATTGCTGTACTGTAGAAATGTTGTTTTATGTTCTACAGAGTATATTGGCTCAGAATATCAAAGCGACTAGGCTAATAGATAATCCTGTTTCAGATAAGAAAAGTCGATTGTATAAACTGTTTTCATTCTCAGATAAGAACAAAGAGGGCTGATTTAATCATTGTCTGATTATATCAAGGAGCCTCAGGGAGGGGTGGCTCACCTATTGTCCTATATGTGTATTGTGTGGGGGATATGTGCAATGTCTGTGTGTTATGTGTAAAAACATACTTTTACTAACTTTTGAACCCCTGGTCTGATTCATGCCATTTTTGTATATGTTGTTCCCCTGGGTGAGAGATATTGAATGGTGCGGGACTTAAAGGTGTACCCCCTGTATTTGGGGTACATCCAGAATGTGGTTAAAATTGTCTGTTTTAATTGTGTTACCTGTTATCTGAGGGGAGGAGACGTGGGGGTTGAACCATGTAGATAATTGGCTGTTGTGATAATTATGTGGGTGTAGCCCTTCAGAGGGCAACATTGCATAAAAGGAGATTCTCTGTCATTAAAATATAGTTCTACTTGACCCTTCAAAACGTAGCATCGTCTCGTTCTTTGGGGGGATTTATGGTACCGTTACTCTGCCACATTTTACAGCACTCCTGGATTATACAATGGGATATCGTGGAGGGGAATAAGCATTTCATTACTGCACAGCACCTTGCTTAAGAAAAGGACGTCTCCAACGGCTGGTACCCTCTCACTACCGGGGTAGCCGTTACACCTACCCTGCAGGCCTTGCTATTATATTTTAAGTTAATTAGCAAGTATTACCTTCACCATACTAAGGTAAGTATAATTTGCATTGTGGGTACTAGTCTATTTTTCTACATATTACACCTGGCCTACTGAATAGTCATCAACTATTGTTGGCTACTCAGAAGCATGCTACTTTAGTCGCAAATTGATTTGGATTCTTACTTGGGTGAGTAAAAGAGTAGGAATGTCTTTTCAAGCGGCCAAATACTTTCCCACAGAAGTGCGTGAGTACTTTAGGAAACATATTCAAAAACATGATGGTCCATATGAGCTTCCAGAGCCAGCAAACCCAGGCAGTGAAAAAGAGAAGAGATTAATGGATGTTCTAACACAAATTGTAAATAACAAAAAGTATAGAACAAAGAAGAGAAAAAGTTTGGTCACACAAGCTGTTGTAGCCACAATAGGAGGCCTAATAGACTTAGTTGTAGAATTACGGCAGCATAATTTGGAAACAACAAATAAAATGGAGGAAGCAATGGACAAAAGGGATTGTTTAAAAATTGCAGCTTTGAGAACAACTACAATTGTGGGGGAACTAGAAAGGGAGTTAAGGGAAATAGAAGAGCAGAGGGATGCTTATGGAGTAAAAATAACAGAACTTCAAAACATAATAATGGACTATAAAAATAAAACAAAGTTAGAAGGGATAAAAGGAGTCAGAGACATTGCCAAAATATATCCAGATCTGGATATGTTCGTGGCACAAAATAAAGAACCAGTGCCGAAAATGAACCAAGATAGAAAAGATTTCTTATGTTATTCTGTTCCACAAGTAGATACCATACCACAAGCACCAGTTATTGTTTCAGAATTAGTTAATGCAAGGCAAACACCTACAGGATTTTCTATGCAGACTCGACCGATTTGTATGGTAGATAAAGACAATTTCCAGAAATGGTGGGGAAGTATGCCAACTAACAACTTTAATACGTTTACACATTGGTTTATGAGGGGAGCAGATAGAGCTAAAAAAGGAGGTCTTAACTTAGAGGAATGGACAGAACTGTTAGAATACGCTATGGGTCCTTTGGCTAGTAGACTATTGGGATTTAATAACAGTGTGTCTGATCAGGCAGGAAGAATTGCTGCAACTAATTTCTATCTACTTAGCATAGAGAAAGAAATAGCAAATATTACCATGAGGCCAACAGATGGTCCTAGAGAGGTAGCCCAAAGGATATTTTTTTGGTATACTCTACGACAACCTCAACAGCCTCTAGTGCTGGGCTCACCAGAACATATAGCAAAAGTAATGGAAGCCCTTCCCCGGGAGTGTCAACAATTTATCAGGCTTTTTAATCCAACACCAACAGACTTGGAAATGGTACTAACTAGAGCTGATAAGTGGTGGATCAAGCATCCTTTCACAGAACAGGCCTGCTCTGTTTCAGCTGTAAGAACATTTAAAGTCGAGTCTGGTAGAGATATAGATGGTAATTGGAGAAACCAGACGTGGGATGTACCCCAGAACAAGAAGGATGATCAAAACTGGAGACCAAAACAGAACTTTGACAAAAGATGGAGAGATCCACCTAGGGACTATAGGAATAGGGATGGCAGCAACTGGAGGGCTAATCAGGAGGGAGAGAGAAACGGTAACATGGGCTATTGGGAACTCAGGAGACAGAAGGATAGGATAGAAGAGGAAAATCACATACTTAAAAACAAGGCAGCTGAGTCAGAGAGGAAATTGAAGGAAAATGAGGCAAAGATGATAAAAGAGGGACAGAGTAGTAGTGAGTCACAATGACAAATCCCAACCCCTGCGCCTCAGCATCTCATTCACTCAGCTAATTTAACCATGGATGAGGCAGGTCGGCCTACCAGTTATACAGTCATCGCAGGGGTAGGGAAAAATATGTTGGTAGATACAGGAGCAGCAGTTACAAGTCAGTAAGTATTATGGGAGTTACTGGGAATCCACAGGAGATTAGAGCAGGTCTTATTGATGTAGCAGTTGGAGGAAAAACAATACAAGTAGAAGCAATAGTGGGTTGGCCAGAGGAAATATTGGGAATAGAAGCTTTAAAAAAAGGAAATTTCATTGTAGATCTTGCCAATTTTTGTTTGTGGAAGACAGAAAAGGTGAATCAGGTAAGTACAGAGTTGACGAAAGGGGTTGTGCTCCCAATGGCATATATTGTCTCTCCGATAAAAAGTCTGGAAAAAAACAAACTGAAACTAGACGGACAACCAGAATGGCTGCAGAAGCTAATCCAAGACATACCTGTTTGGGCTACAGATAAATTAGACTGTGGAAGAATGAAAGGAATGGTCTTGTTGGAAGGAGGAGACCCACAATGGCAAAAGCAATATCCAGTCCCAAGAGAATCAGTGGCATCAATCACCGAGATGATAGAAATGCTGGAGAGACGTGGAATAATTAAATCTGGAAATGGGTATGCATGTAACTCACCATGTTGGCCTGTGAGAAAAGCTGTGTTAAAAGGGAATGGAGATGAAAAAGCAGCCTCATCATGGAGACTTACCATTGATTACAGGGCCGTGAACAAACTTGCAAAAAGAATGGCACCTGTTGTTTCTGTTTATTGTGAAATGATGTCCAAAATTTCACCAGAAATGAAAGTATTCAGTGTAATAGATGTGGCAAATGGATTTTGGTCAATTCCCATAGCTGAAGAATGCCACTACCGGACGGCGTTCAACTGGGAGGGCCGACAATATGCTTTCACAGTATTACCACAGGGATATTGTGACTCCCCAGCTATTTTTCACACATACATGAAAAATGCATTGACAGCTTTCCCACGTCCAGATCGTATCATTCAATATGTTGATGATGTCCTCTTCCAATCCCCGAACATGGAAGAACACAAAGAAGACCTGGCAATATTATTACAATGTATACTGGAAGCTGGACTTAAGCTAAATGGGGCAAAGGCACAATTGGCATGCCAGAAAGTCAACTTCTTAGGAGTAACCATATCAGGAGATGGACGATCAATTGATCAAGACAGGGCCAAAGTTATTGCTCAGTTACCCATTCCTACAGACCGTACAGCGCTCCAATCATTGCTTGGAATAATGGGATTTTGTCGAATTTACCCCACGATATGCTCAACTGGCACAACCCCTTTATGAACTCCTGAGAGCACAGAATTGGGATTGGACAGAGGAACACACATCAGCAGTACAAAAATTGAAGGCTGAACTAGGGAGTGCACCAACTCTGGCATCTCCAGACCATGAAAAAGAATTTAGACTATATCCGATTACAATGCCAGATTCACAAGGAGCAATCATCACTCAACTGTGGGGACATGTAGAACGTCCAGTGCCTTTTGGATCTCAGATGCTGTCTGCCGTAGAGCTGAAATTTGGATGGTGTGAGAGATTGATCTTAGCAGCATACTGGGCAATTAGAAGATTTAAATACCTATTTGGCACACAGACAATAATAATCTGTACACATCATACTCCATTGCAGATCCTCAGACAAGGCAGCCTGGCAATCAGCCACATCAACAATGCCCGCATTCAGAAATGGACTATGGCACTGCTCGCTGATAACATTTCAACTCATGCCTTAAGAGAACCAAAAGAATGGGTGGCTGGAATTTGCATAAAGGGAGAAGCTCATGAATGCCAGATCTATCCTGAATCAACATGCCACACGGTGTTCAAAGATGCCACTCATCTTGTGATGACCTCAGATCCTGTATGGTATACTGATGGCAGCTGTCACTATGCACAAGGAAAAAGAATATCAGGAATGGCCGGAGTAAAAATGTTGGGTAAAGATATCATAAAAGAATTTGGATTTAGAATCAAAGCATATTCAGCACAATATGCAGAACTGGCTGCAGTCATTGAAGTACTTCAGCAAGAGTCTGGAAGAAGTGACATATTGACAATTGTTTTGGATAGTGACTGGGTGTTCCGAGGCACATGCCTTCTGCTAAAATGGTGGGATAGTAACCAATTCCTTGCCACAGATGGATCCCCTGTTAAGTTCCAAGATCTATGGCAGATGGTAGAAAAGTTATCACAAAATTTCAAAAGAATTAACATGATCAAAGTACAGGCACATAAAAAGACAGGGCCACACCGAGAGGGAAACTACCTTGCTGACCGGTATGCAAAAGAGGCAGCTGTCCAAGCGGAAGACTGGAAACCACCCACAAAAAACACATTACAAATAGCTTCTACTACAAGGAGCAAATCTACATTTATTTCAATTAAGATGAAGCAACTGCAGGAATTACAAGATCAAGATGAGGAACTAAAAGATATTCGGGAGAAATTACAAAAGGGAGAAGAAGTGATATACGGGGGCAAAAAAGTGATGGAGGAGCAAGGGCTAATATGTATATCAGAAACCGGGGAAGCGATTTGGATTGTACCACAACAAGTGAGAAAAGACTTACTCCGATGGATACATGGATCACAAGCAGGAGGACATCCAAAGATCAGAGAAGCAAAAGAGAGGATTCGACATTTGGGATGGTGGATCGGGCAAAACAAGGATCTTGAAGAATTTGTGGATAGTTGTATTATATGTGCAAGATTTGACCAGTCCAACAGGAAAAGAAGGGGAGAATTAATGAGACAGACACTTGTAGGCCCATGGGAAAGAATTCAAATTGATTACACCGGACCATTGCCAACAACCACAAGAGGAAATAAATATATTCTCATGATAGTAGATAGCTTCTCAAGATGGATGATCGCAATCCCAACAAGAAACTGTACAGCACTAACCACAGCCAGGAAATTAGTAAGCGATGTACTGACAGTGTGGGGAATTCCAAAAGTCCTTGATTGCGACAATGGAGCGGCATTCATAGGAAATGTAATGAAGGAACTTTGTAGGATGGTGGGTATTGAACTGAAACACCATATCCCATACCATCCACAGGCAGCAGGTCAAGTTGAGCGAATGAATGGCACCATAAAAAGAGAGCTGAAAAAGCTGGTGGCAGAACATGGGCAAGCTTGGGACATATACATACCTTTAGTATGTGCCCGACTTAGATCAAGGCCCTGTAGATCAACAGGATTTTCACCGTCTGAAATTTTAATGGGTAGACCAATGCCCTCCTGGAAAAACTGGATGACAATACCTCCACCTGTAGCTTTACAAACCGCTGCAATCACAGATCAATGGGTAAAGGAGTTGGCCACACACTTGGAAATTGTTCATAAATCTGTGGCTGTGGAAGATGAAGAACAATACCAACATCGAAAGCGATGGTATGATGCAGCAGGGGATCTGACATCATATGAGGCAGGGGACAGAGTTATGGTGCAGAATCAAGATGAACACCTTCCTTGGGGAAGAGCAAAATGGAAGGGACCATATACTGTAGTAGATAATTTAGGGACCTCTGTATACTTGATTGATCACGCAGAGAAAGGAGAAGTCTGGCTGCATGCATCACAGTACAAATTGAATAAATACATACACATTGTTTTTTTTTATTATTTTTTTTTTATTTAGTTTTTTTTTTTCTTCTGTTTGTGTATGTATATGTCTCTAATGCTGTTTTTATTTTTTATGTATATGTTTCTAATGATGGAATCTAGTGTTCCCACAGAGCAAGGCTGTATAAGAATGAAGATGCGTGTCAACAGAAGATTGTGGTGGATCCTTGTTACAGGATGGATAAGTATAAGCTGTATCACAGTAGGAATGGGGAGACAGGCAATAAGGCCAAAAGATACCGCAAATAAGGGAAAGAGTTTGAAAAGATTGGAGTTACATTATGTTCAAGCAGATAGATTTATTTGGCCCAGGGAATTGGAAGTAAAAGAGGGTGGAGGGTTACAAGTAAACATTATTTTGCCACATAATAGTACCAGGGGATTAGCTCTTAGAGCTCCAATAAAAAGTATAGAGGGACATAACTGGGAATGGGTTATAAGATATGGACAGATAATGAATACAGGAAACTTTAAAGGAAGGACTAAAATAACAACAAAGGTACAAGGGAGGGTTACAAATATTACAGTAGTAGTGAGTAACTTAACATTAGAAGAAGGTGGAGAATGGGACGCTGCAGTTATAGCTGCCCAGCCTGATCTAGAGGAATTCTGCAATTTTGATACTGGAAAGGGGTGTGTTCTAACAATAGATGAAGTATTTGTCTCTGTAAAGGAGCTGCAACGTTGTAAAGATCAGAAGAAGGTACCATGGCCAATAGGCGGATTGGTGGTGGTACCAACACATGAAACAGTTGTGCAAGGGGTTGGGTGGACTTACTACCCAATAATTCTAAATTTTAATGATTTTTCTATTCCTCCAAAGTGCCCGGAATCACAGCGGCAGTGGTTTAAGCAAAGTATACAAGAGACCATCATTGAGTGGACCGGAGCAGGGAGTCGAGAAAAACGGGACACACTTGCAGCCCTTTTAGGAGGAGTCGGAACTGGATTGGGAGTATGGAATTCAGCAGACATCATTGGACTGAACAGCAGGATAAACTCCCTTACTGATGGCATGGGACATGCTATGAAAACAGGTGGAGTAGCTGACTCCCTTATAGTGAGTAGACTGACAGACAATGTTGATGACATACACACCATTGCCAACAACCTGCATCTAGTTGAGGAAAATATTGCTTCCATTGCTAACAGCATTAAGAATGAAATAGTGGGAACTGCCATTTTCTGTTCTATGATTGGAGGAAAGCTGTTGGCAGATTTAAAGGAAACTATTAAAGACATCCAGGAAAACAAGTGGGCAAGACAAATCAATGCAACAAGGATTATCACGTCATTGAAAAGAAAAGGAGTGGACATCACTGAGGACAATCTTAAATACAGCTATATTGAAGGCCCAGATCAATGGATGCCACATGGACTACAATCTGGGACAATAGGACTAATCCTGGCAATTCCCCGTTGGGAGGGGCAGGCAGAGCAACTGAACTTTATACATAGCATTGTCACGTTAAGTGATGGAATCTACAAGCAACACTTCCCATCAAAAAGACTGGCCACTATTACAGGATTGGAGATGGATGAAAGCTGTTGCAGGAAATCTCAACACCGATGGCTGTGCAGTTGTGTTTGGGAGAAAGGAACTGAGGAGGATGGCTGGGTGCAGTTGATAAAAGAAAACCTGGTGCAAGAGGTGATCCGCATAGGGGACATTGCATGCTTTATCGGCCACTCTGAATATAGGACAGTTGATGAAATATGTTTGGTGGAAGAAGGGTCTTGTATCATGGTCCCATCAAGAAACCTTACAACCGAAATGATCAATTTTACTGCAAATGCAGATTGGACAAATTTGACAATGAAGCTTTTTCCCCCAATTCCAAAGCTTACCTTGGAACTTCATGAGTTAGTAAAACGTACCAAACAAAAACTACACCCCATCAGCTTACTGCTGGAACAACAGAAAAAGGAAATGGAAATTACAACAAAAAACGTTGAGCATCCCTGGTGGGGAATTCTTACCAATGCAGAGACACATCCAGTCCTACGAACACTGTCGCTGGTACTCATGTTCATTCAAGTATTAACAACAATTATAATAATATACTTTTGTGTGGCAATGAAACAAATGAGGAAGAAACTTGAAAGGAGGATATCTTTTTCCTCTTCTTTCTCTCTCTCATACATTCTTCAATAAAGTTTTACATTGCACATACATAAACATTTATCACACACTCTCACCTAAATTCTATAAGTTCTGTTTTTATGTAATATATGGATTGACAGCCACAGGAAAGTACAGGAGAACTGATGTCGCTGAGGGAACTATTCCGGAGGGACGGTGGGTTGAATTTCTCCTGTATATCAGGTTTTTGCTCCCACTAGGTTCTCCTGTACTAGAGGGATAACTAGAAAACTGAGCAACATAGAAGAAGAAAAAGTGAGGGAATGTGGTAACTTGTCTTCCTTGCATGGTAATTCAGGACCTCCTTAAACAGGTCTAGGTGGGAGGGCTGGAAGTCTTTGCTTCCCTCCCACAATTGCTGTAGGAAGTGATGCAACTAAGGGTATTTCCAGGCAGGAAACTGCTGTGGCTTCCTGTTTTCTTCCTGGATGGTGTTGGTGATGGTTGATGGTATACTGATGGCGATGGTCTAACCGTGGGTAAGATCAAGCGTTTGGGGAAGGGGATTATATAGGTAGATCGATTTAAAAAAAGGTGTTGCTCCGTGGGTCTGGGCTGTGTGTTTGTGATACATTTATAGTATTGTGTTGTTGCCTTTTAATAAATACCTTTTAATGTAGACGAACCTTGTGTAATATTTATATATATATTAATTTGGTGATACACCACAGAGAGCAGTATGTGCTGAGGAGAGCAGTGTGAGGAGAGCAGTGTGTGCTGAGGGGAGCAGTGTGTGCTGAGGAGAGCAGTGTGAGGGAAAGCAGTGTGTGCTGAGGAGAGCAGTGTGAGGGGAGCAGTGTATGCTGAGGAGAGCAGAGTGAGCTGAGAGGAGCAGTGTGTGCGGAGGGGAGCAGTGTGTGCTGAGGAGAGCAGTGTGAGGAGAGCAGTTTGTGCTGAGGAGAGTAGTGTGTGCTGAGGGAGAGTAGGTTGAGGAGAGCAGTGTATGCTGAGGGGAGCAATGTGTGCTGAGGAGAGCAGTGTGTGCTGAAGAGAGTATTGTGTGCTGATGAGAGTAGTGTGTGCTGAGGAGAGCAGAAAGTGATAAGAGGATTAGTGTGTGCTGAAGGGGAACAGTGAGTGCTGAGGGAGAGCAGTGTGTGCTGAGGAGAGCAGTGTGTGCTGAGGGAACAGTGTGTGTGCCGAGGGTGAGCAGTGTGTGCTGAGGAGAGCAGTGTATGTTGAGGAGAGCAGAGTCTGCTCAGAGGAGCAGTGTGTGCTGAGGAGAGCAGAGGGTGCTGACGAGAGCAGTGTGTGCTGAGGGGAGCAGTGTGTGCTGAGGGGAGCAGTGTGTGCTGAGGAGAGCAGTGTGTGCTGAGGAGAGTGGCGTGTGTTGAGGAGAGCAGTGTGTGCTGAGGGGAGCAGTGTGTGCTGAGGAGAGCAGCGTGTGCTGAGGAGAGCAGTGTGTGCTGAGGAGAGCAGTGTGAGGAGAGCAGTGTGTGCTGAGGGGAGTGGTGTGTGCTGAGGGGAGCAGTGTGTGCTGAGGAGAGCAGTGTGTGCTGAGGGAGAGCAGTGTGTGCTGAGGGAGAGCAGTGTGAGGAGAGCAGTGTGTGCTGAGGAGAGTGGTGTGTGTTGAGGAGAGCAGTGTGTGCTGCGGTTAGCAGTGTGTGCTGAGGGGAGCAGTGTGTGTTGAGGAGAGCAGTGTGTGCTGCGGGGAGCAGTGTGTGCTGAGGGGAGCAGTGTCTGCTTAGGAGAGCAGTGTGTGCTGAGGAGAGCAGATGGTGCTGAGGGGAAAAGTGTGTGCTGAGGAGAGTAGTGTGTGCTCATGAGAGCTGTGTGTGCTGAGGGAAGCAGTGTGTGCTGAAGAGAGCAAAGTGTGCCCAGAGAGAGCAGTTTGTGCAGAGGAGAGCAGAGTGTGCTGAGGAGAGCAGAGTGAGCTGAGGGAAAGAAGTGTGTGCTGAGGAGAGCAGTGTGTGCTGGGTAGTGTAGTGTGTGGTGAGGGAAGCAGTGTGTGCGGAGGGGAGCAGTGTGTAAAGGGGGGAGCAGGGTGTGCTGAGAAGAGCAGTGTGTGCTGAGAAGAGCAGTGTGTGCTGAGGGAGAGCAGTGTGTGAAGAGGGGAGCAGTGTGTGCTGCGTGAGAGCAGTGTGTGAAGAGGGGAGAAGTGTGTGCTGAGGGTAGCAGTGTGTGCTGAGGGTAGCAGTGTGTGCTGAGGGTAGCGGTGTTTGTTGAGGAGAGTAGTGTGTGCTGAGGGAACAGTGTGTGTGCCGAGGATGAGCAGTGCGTGCTATGGATAGCAGTGTATGTTGAGGAGACCAGAGTCTGCTCAGAGGAGTAGTGTGTGCTGAGGAGAGCAGAGGGTGCTGAGGAGAGCAGTGTGTGCTGAGGGGAGCAGTGTGTACTGAAGGGAGCAGTGTGTGCTGAGGGGAGCTGTGTGTGCTGAGGAGAGTAGTGTGTGCTGAGGGAAAGCAGTGTGCGCTGAGGGAGAGCAGTGTGAGGAGAGCAGTGTGTGCTGAGGAGAGTGGCGTGTGTTGAGGAGAGCAGTGTGTGCTGAGGGGAGCAGTGTGTGCTGAGGAGAGCAGTGTGTGCTGAGGAGAGTGGTGTGTGTTGGGGAGAGCAGTGTGTGCTGAGGGGAGCAGTGTGTGCTGAGGAGAACAGTGTGAGGAGAGCAGTGTGTGCTGAGGGGAGCGGTGTGTGTTGAGGAGAGCAGTGTGTGCTGCGGTTAGTAGTGTGTGCTGAGGGGAGCAGTTTGTGCTGGGTAGTGTAGTGTGTGCTGAGGGGAGCAGTGTCTGCTGAGGAGAGCAGTGTGTGCTGGGAAGAGCAGATGGTGCTGTGGGGAGCAGTGTGTGTTGAAGAGAGCAGTGTGTGCTGCGGGGAGCAGTGTGTGCTGAGGGGAGCAGTGTGTGCTGGGTAGTGTAGTGTGTGCTGAGGGGAGCAGTGTCTGCTGAGGAGAGCAGTGTGTGCTGAGGAGAGCAGCAGTGTGTGCTGAGGAGAGCAGTGTGAGCTGGGAAGAGCAGATGGTGCTGAGGGGAATAGTGTGTGCTGAGGAGAGTAGTGTGTGCTGATGAGAGCTGTGTTAGCTGAGGGAAGCAGTGTGTGCTGAGGAGAGCAGTGTGTGCTGAGGAGAGCAGTGTGTGCTGGGAAGAGCAGATGGTGCTAAGGGGAGCAGTGTGTGTTGAAGAGAGCAGTGTGTGCTGCGGGGAGCAGTGTGTGCTGAGGGGAGCAGTGTTTGCTGGGTAGTGTAGTGTGTGCTGAGGGGAGCAGTGTCTGCTGAGGAGAGCAGTGTGTGCTGAGGAGAGCAGCAGTGTGTGCTGAGGAGAGCAGTGTGTGCTGGGAAGAGCAGATGGTGCTGACGGGAATAGTGTGTGCTGAGGAGAGTAGTGTGTGCTGATGAGAGCTGTGTGTGCTGAGGGAAGCAGTGTGTGCTGAGGAGAGCAGTGTGTGCTAAAGGGGAGCAGAGTGTGCTGGGGAGAGTAGTGTGTGATGAGGAAGAGCATATTGTGCTGAGGAGAGCAGTGTGTGCTGAGGGGAGTAATGTGTTCTGAGGGAGAGCATTGTGTGCTGAGGAGAGCAGTGTGTGCTGAGGGAGAGCAGTGTGTGCTGAGGAGAGCAGTGTGTGCTGTGGGAGAGCAGTGTGTGCTGAGGAGAGCAGTGTGAGAAGAGCAGTGTGTGTTGAGGGGAGCAGTGTGTGCTGAGGGAGAGCAGTGTGTGCTGAGGATAGCAGTGTGAGCAGAGCAGTGTGTGCTGAGGGAGAGCAGTATGTGCTGAGGAGAGCAGTGTGAGGAGAGCAGTGTGTGCTGAGGGGAGCAGTGTGAGGAGAGCAGTGTGTGCAGAGGAGAGCAGTGTGAGGGAAAGCAGTGTGTGCTGAGGAGAGTAGTGTGAGGGGAGCAGTGTGTGCTGAGGAGAGCAGAGTGAGCTGAGAGGAGCAGTGTGTGCTGAGGAGAGCAGTGTGTGCTGAGGAGAGCAGTGTGAGGAGAGCAGTTTGTGCTGAGGAGAGTAGTGTGAGGAGAGCAGTGTGTGCTGAGGGGAGCAATGTGTGCTGAGGAGAGCAGTATGTGCTGAGGAGCGCAGAGTGTACTGAGAGGAGTAGTGTGTGCTGAGGGGAGCAGTGTGAGGGAAAGCAGTGTGTGCTGATGAGAGCAGTGTGAGGGGAGCAGTGTGTGCTGAGGAGAGCAGAGTGAGCTGAGAGGAGCAGTGTGTGTTGAGGGGAGCAGTGTGTGCTGAGGAGAGCAGTGTGAGGAGAGCAGTTTGTGCTGAGGAGAGTAGTGTGTGCTGAGGGAGAGTAGTGTCAGGAGAGCAGTGTGTGCTGAGGGGAGCAATGTGTGCTGAGGAGAGCAGTGTGTGCTGAAGAGAGCAGAGTGTGATAAGAGGAGTAGTGTGTGCTAAGGGGAGCAGTGTGTGCTGAGGAGAGCAGTGTGAGGAGAGCAGTTTGTGCTGAGGAGAGTAGTGTGTGCTGAGGGAGAGTAGTGTGAGGAGAGCAGTGTGTGCTGAGGGGAGCAATGTGTGCTGAGGAGAGCAGTATGTGCTGAGGAGAGCAGAGTGTACTGAGAGGAGTAGTGTGTGCTGAGGGGAGCAGTGTGAGGGAAAGCAGTGTGTGCTGATGAGAGCAGTGTGAGGGGAGCAGTGTGTGCTGAGGAGAGCAGAGTGAGCTGAGAGGAGCAGTGTGTGTTGAGGGGAGCAGTGTGTGCTGAGGAGAGCAGTGTGAGGAGAGCAGTTTTTGGTGAGGAGAGTAGTGTGTGCTGAGGGAGAGTAGTGTCAGGAGAGCAGTGTGTGCTGAGGGGAGCAATGTGTGCTGAGGAGAGTAGTGTGTGCTGAAGAGAGCAGAGTGTGATAAGAGGAGTAGTGTGCTAAGGGGAGCAGTGTGTGCTGATGGAGAGCAGTGTGTGCTGAGTAGAGCAGTGTTTTCTGAGGGGAGCAGTGTGTGCTGAGGGAACAGTGTGTGTTCTGAGGATGAGCAGTGTGTGCTGAGGAGAGCAGTGTATGTTGAGGAGAGCAGTGTGTGCTGAGGGAGAGCAGTGTGTGCTGAGGGAGAGCAGTGTGAGGAGAGCAGTGTGTGCTGAGGAGAGCAGTGTGTGTTGAGGGGAGCAGTGTGTGCTGAGGAGAGCAGTGTGTGCTGAGGAGAGCAGTGTGTGCTGAGGGAGAGCAGTGTGTGCTGAGGGAGAGCAGTGTGAGGAGAGGAGTGTGTGCTGAGGAGAGTAGTGTGTGTTGAGGGGAGCAGTGTGTGCTGAGGAGAGCAGTGTGTGCTGAGGAGAGCAGTGTGTGCTGATGGAGAATAGTGTGTGCTGAGGATAGCAGAGTGTGCTCAGAGGAGCAGTGTTTGCTGAAGGAGAGCAGTGTGTGCTGAGGAGAGCAGTGTGTGCTGAGGAGAGCAGAGTGTGCTGAGAGGAGCAGTGTTTGCTGAGGCGAGCAGTGTTTGCTGAGGAGAGCAGTGTGTGCTGAGGGAGAGCAGTGTGTGCTGAGGAGAGCAGTGTGTGCTGAGGAGAGCAGTGTGTTCTGAGGGGAGCAGTGTGTGTGCTGAGGGAGAGCAGTGTGTGCTGAGGAGAGCAGTGTGTGCTCAGAGGAGCAGTGTTTGCTGAAGTAGAGCAATGTGTGTGCTAAGGAGAGCAGAGTGTGCCGAGAGGAGCAGTGTGTGCTGAGGAGAGCAGTGTGTGCTGAGGGGAGTAATGTGTTCTGAGGGAGAGCATTGTGTGCTTAGGAGAGCAGTGTGTGCTGAGGGAGAGCAGTGTGTGCTGAGGAGAGCAGTGTGTGCTGAGGGAGAGCAGTGTGTGCTGAGGAGAGCAGTGTGAGAAGAGCAGTGTGTGTTGAGGGGAGCAGTGTGTGCTGAGGGAGAGCAGTGTGTGCTGAGGAGAGCAGTGTATGTTGAGGGGAGCAGTGTGTGCTGAGGGGAGCAGTGTGTGCTGAGGAGAGTAGTGTGTGTTGAGGGGAGCAGTGTGTGCTGAGGAGAGCAGTGTGTGCTGAGGAGAGCAGTGTGTGCTGATGGAGAATAGTGTGTGCTGAGGATAGCAGAGTGTGCTCAGAGGAGCAGTGTTTGCTGAAGGAGAGCAGTGTGTGCTGAGGAGAGCAGTGTGTGCTGAGTAGAGCAGAGTGTGCTGAGAGGAGCAGTGTTTGCTGAGACGAGCAGTGTTTGCTGAGGAGAGCAGTGTGTGCTGAGGGAGAGCAGTGTGTGCTGAGGAGAGCAGTGTGTGCTGAGGAGAGCAGTGTGTGCTGAGGAGAGCAGTGTGTTCTGAGGGGAGCAGTGTGTGTGCTGAGGGAGAGAAGTGTGTGCTGAGGAGAGCAGTGTCTGCTCAGAGGAGCAGTGTTTGCTGAAGGAGAGCAGTGTGTGCTAAGGAGAGCAGAGTGTGCCGAGAGGAGCAGTGTGTGCTGAGGAGAGCAGTGTGTGCTGAGGGGAGTAATGTGTTCTGAGGGAGAGCATTGTGTGCTGAGGAGAGCAGTGTGTGCTGAGGGAGAGCAGTGTGTTCTGAGGAGAGCAGTGTGAGAAGAGCAGTGTGTGTTGAGGGGAGCAGTGTGTGCTGAGGGGAGCAGTGTGTGCTGAGGAGAGCAGTGTGAGGAGAGCAGTTTGTGCTGAGGAGAGTAGTGTGTGCTGAGGGAGAGTAGTGTGAGGAGAGCAGTGTGTGCTGAGGGGAGCAATGTGTGCTGAGGAGAGCAGTATGTGCTGAGGAGAGCAGAGTGTACTGAGAGGAGTAGTGTGTGCTGAGGGGAGCAGTGTGTGCTGAGGGAGAGCAGTGTGTGCTGAGGGGAGCAGCTTGTGCTGGGTAGTGTAGTGTGTGCTGAGGGGAGCAGTGTGAGGGGGCAGTGTGTGCTGGGGGAGCAGTGTGTGCTGAGGAGAGCAGTGGGTGCTGAGGGGAGCAGAGTGAGGAGAGCAGTGTGTGCTGGGTAGTGTAGTGTGTGCTGAGGGGAGCAGTGTGAGGGGGCAGTGTGTGCTGGGGGAGCAGTGTGTGCTGAGGAGATCAGTGGGTGCTGAGGGGAGCAGTGTGAGGAGAGCAGAGTGTACTGAGAGGAGTAGTGTGTGCTGAGGGGAGCAGTGTGTGCTGAGGGAGAGCAGTGTGTGCAGAGGAGAGCAGTATGTGCTGAGGAGAGCAGTGTGTGCTGAGGGAACAGTGTGTGTGCCGAGGGTGAGCAGTGTGTGCTGAGGAGAGCAGTGTATGTTGAGGGGAGCAGTGTGTGCTGAGGGGAGCAGTGTGTGCTGAGGAAAGTAGTGTGTGTTGAGGGGAGCAGTGT
>JAPZIH010000511.1:0-20000 GCA_027410445.1 Discoglossus pictus
TTTCTCTCTTCTGGCCTGTCTCTCTCTCCTCTCTCTCTCTCCTGTCTCTCTCTCCTGTCATTTCTCTCTCTCTCCTGTCCTGTCTCTCTCTTCTGTCCTGTCTCTCTCTCCTGTCCTGTCTCTCTCTCTCTCTCCTATCTCTCTCCTGTCCTGTCTCTCTCACCTGCCTCTCTCTCTCTCTGCTGTTCTGTCTCTCTCTCCTATCCCTCTCTCCTGTCCTGTTTCTCTCTCCTGTCCTGTCTCTCTCACCTGCCCTGTCTCTCTCTCTCTCCTGTCTCTCTCTCTTCTCCTGGCCTGTCTCTCTCTCCTGTCTCTCTCTCTGTCCTGTCTCTCTCTCATGTATCTCTCCCTTCCTGTCTCTCTCTCCTCGCTCTCTCATGCCCCCTCTCTCTCTCTTTCTCTCTCCTGCCTCTCTATCTCCTGTCTCTCTCTCTCTCTCTCCTGTCTCTCTCTCCTGTCTCTCTCTCTCCTGTCTCTCTCTCTTCTGCCTCTCTCTCTCTCTTGTCTCTCTCTCTCCTGTCTCTCTCTCTTGCCTCTCTCTCTCTCTCCTGTCATGTCTCTCTCTCTCTCTCCCTCTCTCTCTCTTGCTCTCCTTCCTCCTCTCTCTCTCCCTCTCTCTCTCTCCCCCCTCTCTCTCTCCCTCTCTCTCCCTCTCTCTCCCTCTCTCTCCCCCTCTCTCTCTCTCTTCCTCTCCCTCTCTCTCTCTCTCTCTCTCTCTCTCTCTCTCTCTCCCTCTCTCTCTCTCTCTCTCCCTCTCTCTCCCTCTCTCTCCCTCTCCCTCTCTCTCTCGTCTCTCTCTCTCTCTCTCTCTCTCTCTCTCTCGCTCTCTCTCTCCCTCTCTCTCTCTCTCTCTCCCCCTCTCTCTCTCTCTTCCTCTCTCTCCCTCTCTCTCTCTCTCTCTCTCCCTCTCTCTCCCTCTCCCTCTCTCTCCCTCTCTCTCTCTCTCATATTGTGCACCCCACAAACTCTCCATTAATAAAAACAATTATATTTACATAATTCAAATGGTTCAATATGGTATATAATACTTCTTTTTTATCTTTTTATTATTTCTTACATATAAAATATACAATTTACAAAACAAAAGAGACATAACAATATATACGACCAGAAACATTCATGGAGCTGCCATTACTTTTCATGTTGCACATGTATGTTCTAGTGACTCAATGTACATTAACCTTGTCTGTTTTTCTTTCTTCTTTCTTCCCCTTCCTTTTTTAACTAGAATCTATTCCCGTACACTTTGTGTGAACAATACATATTGATCCCATAATTCCCAGTTTCCACAGAAGCCCTTATTTATAGGATTAAATTCAAAATTCTTCCTCATAATCTCCCGATTGATTTTTATTGTATTTACTACTTTATTCCATGAAGGAATTATCGGTTGCTTCCAATATTTTGTTAGAAGGTTTTTTACAATCAAGAGAATATGAGAAATTAAATAAATTTCTCGTGGCGCTACCATATCTATATCTAGATGAAATAGGGCCATCTAGGGGGTACCTATTAGACCAAGAAGAGGGCTCAAAAGACAAATTTAATTCCGCACTTGATTTTATAAAAATAGCTTCATCGGACATAGCTCTACTACATTTCGATATAATTTTGGAGTCATCCTCTTTAGTCGCCACAATCTCCAACTTATATAGGCTTTATATTTCATAGAATTTCTATAGGCGAGGCCAAAGAAGGAAAATTAATTTAATGTTTTTTTAATCTGATTTTGAACCAACCTCTCGGTAAATTACTAAGAGGGATAGATTCAATATTTGAATGCCACATAATAGTATGAATTGATAAATCTCCCAAAAGATTATATTCTATATTTTTCCAAATTGCTCTGTTGCTCTGGATATTCAGAACCATTAATTTTGAGATCAATATTTTATCATGAATGTCCTGTATTGACGGTATACCCATACCTCCTTTTTCAAATTTTTTACTTGCTATTGCCTTCTTGACTCTTGCTTTTTTACCCAAATAAATAAACTTATCTATATACGATTGATTCAAATGTAGGGAGTTATTAGAGACTTTCTCCGGTATGCATCTAAATACATAACTTAATTTCGGAATAATACACATGTTAATTGCAGCTATTCAGGCCGACCATGTCAGATGTAATGTTTTCCATTCATTTATCAACAGTTTTATATCTTTTAAAAGTTTTCCCTCATAAAGTTTTTCATAGAGAAAGAAAATTTCAGGCCCAAGTGTGTTATTGACCTAGAATCCCAGTTATACATAAATTGTTGTTTTAGGGATTGCTTAGTTTCACAATTACATTTTCTATATATTATGTCTGATTTTGAAGGGTTTATTTTAAAATATGATAAACTACCAAATTCATACAGGATTTGATGCAGATTGACACATAAACTCTGAGGGTTTGTGAGTGTTAGCAGAATATCATCCGCAAAGAGCATGATCTTGTGCTCCTCTTCTCCTATCACCACTTCCTCGATCAAAAAATTGTTTCTTATGGATTCTGCCAAGGGCTCCATAAATAAAATAAACAGGAGGGAGGATAGGGGGCATCCTTGGCGTGTACCGTTGCTAATGGTAAAACTCTCTGATTCATATCCTGGTCCTGATATATGCGCTGATGGGTTTGTATGTATCTAGGGCCTTGATAGCTTTAGCTCCAAAATCACCCATACCATATTGCTCCAAAACTGCATCTAGGAGGTCTCAGCTGACCCTGTCGAATGCTTTTTCAGCGTCAAGCAACAGGGTAAGCAAGGATAGATCTTTGCTCCTAGCAATTGACATGATATCGACCAAACGTCTAATATTATCAGAAGCTTGTCTTCCTTTGACAAAACCTGATTGATCTAGATATATTAATTTAGGTATAATAAGGTTTAGTCTATTTGCCAGTATTTTAGCATATATTTTTATATCCACATTTATCAAGGAGATTGGACGCTAACTTGTACTGAGTTCTGAGGTTTTCCCCTGTTTTAGGATATTTATTATTTTGGCTTTAGATAATTCTGCTCTTAATTTGCCTGTTGTCTTAATCTCATTGTACATATTACCTAAATGGTCACAGATCTCTTTTTTGAAAATATTTGATAATATAATTGATCAAAACCATCCGGCCCTGGCGCCTTATTTTTTTTTCTATTTTTTATAACATCTAGAATTTTCTAACTGCTAATATCTTTGTTAAGATTTTTGAGTTCTTCCACCGTAATTGAAGGCAGTTTTATTTGACTTAAAAAGTTTTCAATATCCCCTAGGTCTGGATTTCTAAAAAGTGGATCCTGCTCCAAGTTATATAGGGATTTATAAAAATTCATAAAAATGGCAATTTTATCTGAATGAGAATATAATTTATTATTTAAGCCCTTCAGCCATAGGATTCTATTTAGATTTTTTTTTTTTTTTTTTTAACTTATTAGCCAGAAATTTCCCTGTTTTACTCCCAAAGACAAAATGTGATATCTGATATTTCCACAGGAGATTATCAACTTGTGTTTGTAATATTTTTTTAATCTGCAGATTTAAAGAATTAATTAATTTTTGGCACTCCTTATTTGGCTTTATCTTAGAAAAAACATCAGCTCAAAATAAGATATATAAAATCCTTAGTAGTACCCTCCATGCATCTAGAAGGTCAAAACCATTGATCAGTCTGGAAAATTCATTGGATGTTTTAATCAATTGAGGTTCCGTGTTTATTTTTACGCTTCCCACTATATCTTTCCCTGCATCTAACACCATATTGAAATCTCTGCAAATATATAAATACCCTTTCCTTATTTTCTGAACCTCCTTCATAACTTTTTTAAGGTAAGATATCTGTTTTTTATTTGGTATATATATATATATATATATATATATATATATATATATATATATATATTTAATAAGGTTATTATTTTGCCATTTAAGGCTCCAATCCAAATTATAAATCTACCATTTGAATCGATCTTTGAGAATTCTTCTTGGATATTTAGTCTGTTATTAAAAAGAATTGAGACACCTCTAGATTTGTTATTATATGTTGCATCTATTCTTATCTTGTAATTACAATTATTCAAATAATGGGTTGTACTTCCTTTCAGATGTGTTTCCTGTAAACATATAATATCTGCCTTGTATTTTTTATATTGCATAAAGGCCATTTTCCTTTTTGAGGGGGAATTCATTCCATTGACGTTGTGTGAAATAATTTTAATACTCATTAATCTAAATTATATTTTTGCTAATCGAGACTATAGCCCTCTAAATTGTACTCTCTCTTTTGTGAATTTTCTAATAAAGAAGGTCCTATGTATGTTACAAGGTTTTGGAGATACATCTATGAGTCTTTGCAGCACGTTCATACTAAACTCATTAATACCAACAATCATTTTCCAAAGGGGGAATTTATACATTTCCTCTTCTAGAATCAACAGGGCAATTTTCCCAATGTTTTTAAATGATGGATAAAGATGAAAAAACATCTTGGTTGGAGGTTTGAGGAATCTGATCTTCATATATCTCCTAATTTACCAAAACATATATCATAGTAAAAACATAATCCTTCATAGATTAACCTATATATTAAACATCCAAGTTCAAAACAAACCAAAAAAATAAAAATAAAAAGGAACCAATTTAGATTTGCTAAACTCAATATTTAAAACTAATAAAGTGAATAATTATCTATAAAGAATCTCAAGTCTATTCATTTATCTATGATCGTCATCCTTGGTGATAGCATGTAGAAGTAGGAAAATCTAAAATTTCCATACAAGTTCGTGTATTTAGGTTATACCTTAGTGATTCTTATACCTTGAATATATTTATTCAGAGTATTTTATAGTAGTGCTTAGTGCATTTTTAAAAATCCAGTCCCAAATCATAACAAATAAATATAGCATCCAGGCCTATCATGTGTCAAAAAAAAAAAAGAAAAAACACACAGACTATTTGACTATTTGCCATTCTGGAAGTTTCAAATTCAAACGTGGCTTTGTCTCCTGTCTTTAAAGGGAAGATAGTGTAAACGTATAATAGTATCTCTAGAGGTAATATTTTCCAATTTCTTTGGTCGGGGTAGTCTATGTATACAATCCATTTTACTGTCTTCCCTAAGGAAGTCAGGGACTAAGCATTTAAAGAACTCTTCCACGTAGATTTTTAAATCTTCCCCTTGTTTAGATTCAGAAATACCCCTGATACGTACGTTATTTTTTCTAGATCGATCTTTTTAGCTAGATCTTCAATTTTAGTTTCCAGTACCGAGGAGTATTTCAACAACAAGTTATTATCACAGATTAATTTGTCACATTTGCTCTCCAATTTTTCGATCTTAGTGGAGGCCTCTGCTACTGAATTTGTGTTTGCTGTTATTTGTCTTGATAACTCTGAAGTAAGATTTATTTGAAATTCCCCCAGAATTTCTCTCAATTTAACAGCTTCTTCTTGTGGTGACCTTGTTCTTCCAAATGAAGATTGAGAGATTTTATCCGCCGATTGATTTGCTGTTCGATTCAACAATATCGACTCATTTTGGGTGTTATTAAGAGGTTCAAATTTATTTTTTGGAGCAAATAAATTTATACCTTCTCCTTTTTTTGTTTTTAGTTTAGAGGGCATTTTTGCTCTCTTGTTAGACATCTCTTTTTTGTTCCTTGCTATTTTTCCAAAAGCTTTTCTAGGGGGAGACCATCAAGTAATCTGTTCTTCTATAAACACATAGTAATTATATCTGGTGGTTAATATGTATTTCCTTCAAGCTTGAAGCATCTTGGTGAGATTGAAGCTATGATATGTTAATAGAGATCGTTCCTTCTGGCGTTGATTATAAAAAAAAAAGGAGAATCAGTGCAATCCCAAATTCACACATTTGTGTTTATCCAATAATTATTATGAGTTATCTTCTTGGAGAGACTCGTTCATATTTACAGGTACCAATAAAAAAATTACTTATCTTAACTTTTTGTTGCTTTTTCTTTCTTCCCCTCTTCTCAGCTATCTTGTCCCAGATAAGCTGACCTCTCGGACCGCTCTCCAGCTCCTCCTGGACGTCCAGTCGTCTCCTGCTTCTAGGGCCGCTCTGCAGCTCCTCCTGGATGTCCATTTGTCCTCTGCTTCTCGGGCCGCTCTGCAGCTCCTCTTGAACAACCAGTCGTCTCCTGCGTCTCGGGCCGCTCTGCAGCTCCTCCTGGACGTCCAGTCGTCTCCTGCTTCTCTGGCCGCTCTGCAGCTCCTCCTGGATGTCCAGTCGTCTCCTGCCTCTCTGGCCGCTGTGCAGCTCCTCCTGGACGTCCAGTCGCCTCCTGCTTCTCGGGCCGCTCTGCAGCTCCTCCTGGACGTCCAGTCGTCTCCTGCTTCTTGGGCTGCTCTGCACCCCCTCCTCGACGTCCAGTCGTCTCCTACTTCTCGGGCCGCTCTGCACCTCCTCCTGGCTGTCCAGTCGTCTCCTGCTTCTCGGGCCGCTCTGCAGCTCCTCCTCGACGTCCAGTCGTCTCCTGCTTCTTGGGCTGCTCTGCACCCCCTCCTCGACGTCCAGTCGTCTCCTACTTCTTGGGCCGCTCTGCACCTCCTCCTGGCGGTCCAGTCGTCTCCTGCTTCTCGGGCCGCTCTGCAGCTCCTCCTGGACGTCCAGTCGTCTCCTGCTTCTCGGTCCGCTCTGCAGCTCCTCCTGGACGTCCAGTCGTCTCCTGCTTCTCTGGATGCTCTGCAGCTCCTCCTGGACGTCCAGTCGTCTCCTGCTTCTCTGGATGCTCTGCAGCTCCTCCTGGACGTCCAGTCGTCTCCGGCTTCTCGGGCCGCTCTGCAGCGGAGCAGGTGCTTGGGACGCTATTCCTTATTATCCTCCAACCATCCTAGCGGCCTAACTACTGCGCGTTTGCTCATTTTGGTTATTCCCCAGGATGATCAATATGGTATAATCCTTATACATTATATGTACATTACATGTACCTGTATCCATATACTGTGAGGGCACAATATGGACCCTTCAATGGTGAGGTTAACTTAAAATGGGATGATTTCCATAACTTGAGATGCTTAGTGGACACCTTGTCATCATCCTGAAGGTTTGGAAAGTCTCTGTGTGACAACCCACTACTTGGCCGGGCTTGCAGTGGTCACTAGCCTGGTACTGCTCATCAGGTCTGTTTGTATCCCCGCTAACATGATATGAACAGGTCAAGTTCCACGAAAGCTACGGCCAACTAGGACAAGATCAGGAATCAGGACAAATGACTGATTGCAACCTGGGTGCCAACATCAGGGTCACCAAGAGAAAAATCCCAAAAAATAAAAAGGTTTTCTCTTAGAAGTAAATACACAAATTCAGGTGCCCAAAAGTCTGGTGATGTTCCTTGTTTGTTTATTAGCCAACTGGTAATGAGAGGCCCGGGGTCTAGTAGCGAGATAACATCTGGTCCTTTTGGGAAACATAGGGGTTAAAAGTTCACTAATTTCACTTATGTTCTAATAACTAGGGGCAGGACCCCCTGTTTGATGACATAAGAGTCCCAATGGCAATTTGACAATTTTGATATCTTGATTCTTGCTCCCGAGTTTCCCATTGAAGTTTATGGAGGCACATATGTTGCATTTGGTCCCATTGGTTTCAATATAAATAAGATAAGAAAACACAATGAATTCCTTATTACGCCTCCTCCTGACTCACTGATGAGATGATGTGGACCAAACTCACTGTTCTTTTTTTTTTATCTACCTGTCAGTTGTCTTAGTGACAATTTTCTTCCTTTAATTTAAGTTTCTGATATGTTCAGCCTGTAGCTCTAGGGGGAGGATATCCAATGGGGCCTTTCTCTACCACTTGAGGTCCATTGGCAAAAGGTATTTAAGAGGATATTATCTCCTACATGTCCAACATACAGATGTTGTGTTTTGTGTCATTTTATTATTATTATTATTATACTATCATTATTATTTTTATTATTATTATTATTGTTATTATTAATGTTATCATCACAGCTGCAACTCAGAGCCACAATAACCTCACTCTGGACACAAACATCCCACAGATTTAAAGGTATTTTGCAGTTACCTGGAAGACCAACAACAAGATACTTCTGTCTGTTACTTTAATTATTAATTTTCATATTGTATATTATATCTGGCCACATAGTAACATTTGTGTAAAACTTTTGTATCTTAGTTAATTGTCTAGTCTGTTGGTGTACTATATACTGTGTGTTGTATCTCACCTCCCCCGTCTAAGCTACTATCTAACATCTGTAGCAAATGGTCTTCTTATCTGCATATCCTAGACTAACACTTTCTCTCCGTCTCATCACAGCTGCAACTCAGAGCCACAATTACCTCACTCTGGACACAAACATCCCACAGATTTATCCCCTCCCTCCCTGCCCCACCCCCACCCACCCTTGCATTACTTTAATTTATAGATACTCACATGACTTGCACCTGCTCATTTAACATCACCTACCAAAAACCCAATTAATAAAGTCTCTTAGATACTCACCCACCACCCTCATTCTGATTAACCTTATCACACTCTCCTCCTTGCTCCTGAACCTATAGCAATACTACTTCTTATCTTAGGACAATAATTCTTACCCCACTATCACTAAATCATCCTATCTTTCTCCTGAGCTTACACACTGTCACAATGCTTTCTCACACTTTCCTCTTTCTTATAACCTACTGCCTCTCTCTCATTCTTTCCTCTTTCTTATAACCTACTGCCTCTCTCTCAGACTTTCTTTTGCAGTCTCTCCATATCATGTCCCCAACAATATTACCATCTCACCTTCCTTGCTCTCCTCTTTTCCCATCAGCTCCTCTCCCTCCTCCGGTCACAACATCATCCCCTCCCTAACACTCACAAGCAGAAACAGCACTGATAAGTCCCAGTCCCATCTTCTCTCCCTCTCACTCCTCCTTCTCCTGGCTGCCGGAGATATATCCCCTAACCCAGGCCCCTCACTCATCTCCACTCGCTGTCAGCCACGCTCTGGCTCAAGACCAGCAAACACCCGTAACACCCAGAATCTGATATCCATCACGTCACAAACCTTCATCTCTTCCTTTCTCCTGCACCCTCTGGAACGCACGGTCTATCTGCAATAAACTCACCTTCACTCACGACCTATTCACTACCAACTCCCTCAATCTACTGGCTCTCACTGAAACCTGGCTCTCATCCTCAGACACTGCCTCTCCTGCAGCGCTCTCTCACGGTGGCTTTCACCTCAGCCACTAACCTAGACCTGGGAACAAACAAGGTGGTGGTGTGGGTATTTTGTTTCCCACTCGCTGTACATTTCACCTCATACCCCCTGTCCCATCCCTTGAATTCTCATCCTTCGAAGTTCATACAATCCGCCTCTTCTCACCTATCTCTCTACGTGTCTCTGTGATCTATCGTCCCCCTGGCACTCCCTCTCAATTTCTTGATCACTTTTCTGCCTGGCTCCCTCACTTTCTCTCCTCCAATGTTCCTTCAATGGTACTTGGAGATTTTAACATTCCCATTGACACTCCCATCTCCCCAGCAGCAGCCAAACTGTTCACACTCACCTCTTCCCTCGGCCTCTCACAACTAACAGATTCTTCTTCTCATCATGCTGGACATCCTCTTGACCTTATCTTCACCAACCTCAGCAAAGCCTCCAACCCAGTCATCAGTCCACTCCCTCTATCTGACCACCACTTACTTACCTTTAACCTCACCTCTTCTTCCTCCCACCACCCCTCTCCTACCCCTGCCACCATCACGAACAGAAACCTGCGAGCACTTGACCCTACTCAGCTCTCCACTAATATCCAACCCCTTCTCAGCCCCATCACCTACCTCAACTGCCCTGACACTGCCACCTCACTTTACAAATCTACTCTCTCTTCCATCCTTGATACCCTCGCCCCCATAACCACACGAAGACGCCCTCGCTCTCTTCCACAACCTTGGCACACAACTCAAACACAATACATCCAGAGGTGCTCCCGCACTGCTGAACGGCTCTGGAGGAAATCACGCACCTCTGCAGACTTCCTCCACTACAAATTTATGTTACGCTCCTACTCCTCTGCCCTCAACCTCGCCAAACAACACTACTTCACTTCACTAATATCAACCCTATCCTCTAACCCAAAGCATCTGTTCGCAACGTTCAAAACTCTCCTCCACCCACCACCTCCTCCCATCCCTTCCTCCCTCACAGCTGAAGACTTTGCCAACCATTTTATTCATAAAATCGAAAATATCCGCAATGAACTTTCATCTCACAGTGGCTCACTCACTCTACCGTCTCAACTATCCAACCTAACCCACTCTTCTCCCTCCCCCAATCCAACAGCCACTTTGAACTGCTTTGCCCCAGCTACAGAGGATGAAGTCTCCAGCCTGCTGTCATCCACTCGCCCACTACATGTCCCCAGGACCCTATTCCATCTCAGCTCATCCCTCCCCTCTCTACAACACTAATCCAAGCTCTCACACACATTTTCAACCTTTCGCTAACTACCGGCAAGTTTCCATCATGTCTAAAACACGCCACAATTACACCCATCCTCAAAAAGTTCTCATCTGACTCTGACGTTGCTTCTAACTATCGCCCTATCTCTCTACTTCCCCTGGCTTCCAAACTGCGGGAGCTGCTCGTCTATAACTGCCTTACCAGCTTTATTTCCTCTAACTCCTTTCTTGACACCTTCCAATCCGGCTTTCGGCCCCAACATTCCACTGAGACAGCTCTCACTAAAGTCACCAATGACCTGCTTACTGCCAAGTCAAAAGGTCACTTTTCTATTTTCCTTCTTCTAGATCTCTCTGCTGCCTTTGACACTGTCGACCATCCACTTCTACTCCATATCCTCTCCTCCCTCGGTATTCGAGACACTGCCCTCTCGTGGTTCTCATCATACCTACAAAATCGATCATTCAGTATCTCCTCCGACACCTCTTCTTCTCCTTACCCCTCGTCTGTTGGCGTACCCCAAGGATCTGTCCTAGGCCCGCTCCTCTTCTCCATCTACACTTCCTCACTTGGTACCCTTATAAATTCTTTTGGGCTGCAATATCATCTTTATGCAGATGACACCCAAATCTACCTCTCTGCCCCAGATCTATCCCCCTCTCTTCTAACACACGTCTCCAACTGCCTCTCTAGTATATCCTCTTGGATGTCCACCGACCATCTCAAACTCAACATGTCTAAGACTGAACTCCTAATCTTCCCTCTCCCACAGCTTCAATTCCTCACATCTCTCTCACTGTCAATAATGACATCATCACCCCCTCCTCCCAAGCCCGTTGTCTTGGGGTTCTATTGTATTCCGCCCTGTCCGTCATCCCTCACATACAATCACTTACTAAATCTTGTCTTCTCCATCTAAAAAACATCTCCAGAGTTCGTCACTTTCTTACACAAGACACAACTAAAATCCTTATACACTCTCTCATCTCTCGACTGGACTACTGCAACTCACTTCTTGTTGGCCTACCCACCACCCGACTATCTCCACTTCAATCCATTATGAATGCCTCTGCTAGACTCCTCTTCCGTACACAACGTTCGCCACTTTCTTACACAAGACACAACTAAAATCCTTATACACTCTCTCATCATCTCTCGACTGGACTACTGCAACTCGCTTCTTGTTGGCCTCCCCAACACCCGACTATCTCCACTTCAATCCATTATGAATGCCTCTGCTAGACTCCTCTTCCGTACACAACGTTCAGTGTCGGCATCACCTCTCTGTCAATCTCTCCACTGGCTTCCCATAGCCTCCAGAATAAAATTTAAAATCCTGACCCTAACTTTTAAAGCCCTCAACAAGTGCACTCCCCCATACCTTTCTGGTCTCATCTCCAAATACTCCCCCACATGCCCTCTTCGCTCTGCTAATGACCTTCTTCTTTCTACAACTCTTGTCACCTCTTCTCACTCTCGCCTTCAGGACTTTTCTCGTGCTGCCCCTATTCTCTGGAACTCCTTGCCTCGCTCCACCAGACTATCCTCCAACCTCAAATCATTCAAATCCTCTCTAAAAACACATCTCTTTAAAGAAGCGTATCACCTCCCACCCTAACACACTCTCAAATCTCTCTCCCTCCTTTTCCTCACACAATACCTTTAGGATGTAAGTCTGCGAGTTTCAATCCCACAAGGTGTTTTAGGGAAAGCACCATGGACACTGGATTCCAAACTCAAAGACAGGGTCCTCCTTGTTTTACTATGTGTTAATTTGTATGTATCTTTGTCTTGAACTTATCTTATGTACAGCGCTACAGAATATGTTGGCGCGTTATAAATAAACGATAATAATAATAATTAATTACTTTAGTAATTTCCAGTACAACCACTAGAGGTCACTAGAGTTCTTCGGTTACTGGTCAAATACAGAGCACATTACAGATAATGATAATAGTGCCAGTAACATTTGTATAACAGTTTATTATTACCCCCAACAAGCCGCTTGCAGCCCAGTGAGAGGTTATTGTTAATATATTAAAAAACGCCTTATTTTGTCCCACATAACTAATGGAAGGGTTTGACCTTAGTGTTAATATGTGATAGTTTAAGTATCATCAGTGTTGAGTGACCCCATTCCTCGAATTTAGGGTGTGTCAGTTATATGTTACCCCAAAATTAATTTCAGGAGGTTTATAGTATTTACTGATAATGTAGCTCAGTGCGATTTGTTGAAAAAAACAGGAGAGTAAAGGACGGGATTAGAGTAATAAATAGTGATAAATAAATGTATCAATTGAAATAAACCAATAAAGTTATATTAAAGAATATGACGCGTTTCGCCTGACGCAGACTTCCTCAGGGCTTTGTGGCTTTTCTTACACAAGGGTGGCACGTACAGGCGTGTGGTTAGAATGAGGGTGAGAGGGTGTTGTATATATGGTGTCTGTTCTGTAGTATCTACAAGTCAGACATTTTGCTCGAGGTGCTGCCAGTGTTAGTGAATAGCACGAAAGCATTTACCTGTCAATCACTTGAGTATTATTATTATTATTATTATTATTATTAATAACATCAACTTCATTATTATAATTATTAATAAATGTTTTATTTAGTGTGTATAGAGTCTGACAGAGGAGGGGGGGTCTGACAGAGGAGGGGGTTCTGACAGAAGAGGGGGTCTGACAGAGGAGGGGGGAGTCTGACAGAGGAGGGGGGTCTGATAGAGGAAGGAGGAGTCTGACAGAGGAGGGGGGGAGTCTGACAGAGGAGGGGGGAGTCTGACAGAGCAGGGGGAGTCTGATAGAGGAGTGGGGTCTGACAGAGGAGGGGGGAGTCTGACAGAGGAGGGGGGTCTGATAGAGGAGGGAGGAGTCTGACAGAGCAGGGGGGTCTGACAGAAGAGGGGGGAGTCTGACAGAAGAGGGGGGTCTGACAAAGGAGGGGAGAGTCTGACAGAAGAGGGGGGAGTCTGACAAAGGAGGGGGGTCTGACAGAGGAGGGGGGAGTCTGACAGAGGAGGGGGGAGTCTGACAGAGGAGGGGGGTCTACCAGAAGAGGGGGGAGTCTGACAAAGGAGGGGGGGTCTGGCAGAGGAGGGGGGTCTAGCAGAGGAGGGGGAGTCTGACAAAGGAGGGGGGTCTGACAGAAGAGGGGGGAGTCTGACAGAGGAAGGGGGTCTGACAGAGGAGGGGGGAGTCTGACAGAGCAGGGGGTCTGACAGAGGAGGGGGAGTCTGACAGAGCAGGGGGGTCTGACAGAAGAGGGGGAGTCTGACAGAGGAGGGGGGAGTCTGACAGAGGAGGGGGATTTTGACAGAAGAGGGGGGAGTCTGACAAAGGAGGGGGGTCTGACAGAGGAGGGGGGAGTCTGACAAAGGAGGGGGGTCTGACAGAGGAGGGGGGAGTCTGACAGAGGAGGGGGGTCTGACAGAGGAGGGGGAGTCTGACAAAGGAGAGGGGTCTGACAGAGGAGGGGGGTCTGACAGAAGAGGGGGGAGTCTGACAAAGGAGGGGGGTCTGGCAGAGGAGGGGGAGTCTGAAAAAAGGAGGGGGGTGTGACAGAAGAGGGGGGAGTCTGACAGAGGAGGGGGTCTGACAGAGCATGGGGGAGACTGACAAAGGAGGGGGGTCTGACAGAGCAGGGGGGAGACTGACAGAGGAGGGGAGAGTCTGACAGAGCAGGGGAGAGTCTGACAGAGGAGGGGGGGACTGACAGAGGAAGGGGGAGACTAACAGAGGAGGGGGGTCTGAAAGAGCAGGGGAGAGTCTGACAGAGGGGGGTCTGACAGAGGATGGGGTCTGACAGAGGAGGGGGGTCTGATAGGGGACGGGGGACTGACAGAGGAGGGGGGAGACTAACAGAGGAGGGGGGTGTGACAGAGCAGGGGAGAGTCTGACAGAGGGGGGTCTGACAGAGGATGGGTGTAACGGTACCCCCCAGACATAGAAGGGTGCGCCCAGGCCTTTTTAGCCGATCCGCCCGTCCAGTGATATAGGGACAGCTACTGCAAGACACCCAATCTCCCAAGAACTGGATCCAAGGGGAATATACTGCAAGCCTGCAACTGGAACCTCACGAATAGCCGCTAGCAGCTGAACAGGAAAAGCACCCCCAAAGATGGGACACTCCTGGCCGTCAGTCTGTAACAGCATCCCATGAATTCCCCCAAGCACGAGACACAAGCTCTGTGGTTGAGGGTCAAGCAGTGAACTCACTCCTTTATTAAAACCAAGACATATATAAAACAAACCATTTCCACATACACCGTAGGGGCATTGACTACCTTTGGTCAACCCCTAATTACCTCTGGCCAATCAGACAGGGTTCCTACGTGGGAACCATGAGACTCCTCCCATGGGCCACCCCCCAGGCGTGGCTACTATGCTCATTCTCACCCAGACTGTCCCAGTGAACACTTCCTGTTTGCTCCTGGACTATGCCCCTGGGGAAACCCCATACACTGGCCCTTTGTTCAAGTCCTGGCGACACCCTGTGTTTACCTAATGGGGGATGGTCAGAATCTGTACCACATTTCTACACATTTTTCATAACTTTAAAAGTATGCATCACATTCACATAAAACATACATTTTCAGAATCAGCATACTCCAAATACAAACATGTGTCAAAATGATACAAATTGGTCCAGTGGTTCAAAAGTTAGATCACAGTCCTTTCTGACAAAATGGAGTATGGCTTCTATGTCTTTGTAGGGGGAAAGTCAACATGGGCCGTAGTCAAACGGCAGAATGTGGGCAACCAAGCTTCTCCAATTTGCAGTGACGAGACTGATCTCGTCACATCTCTCCCCCTTTCCAAACAGACTAACAGGATATCTGACCTCAGATTCCGGGTTAGTCCAGAAGGCCACCCACAAAACACAATCAGCAGTACAGCCCACCCACAATAACTGGTTACTACACCTGGGTAGAGGAGAAACTTGTCCATGTCTAGGTGCCTCACCACGGCTGTGCTGGGCACTGGTAAGCTGCCTTGGTGGGTTGCTGAGTGGGCAGAGACCAGCGGTACTCTGCCCTGGTGCCAGCGCTACCACGGAAGTAGCCTGTTTGGGGCCTGGTTGTAGGGGGGGGAGACCGACGGTCTCCCCTTTGGCTAAACAGCCCTGTTGCTGGGGGACAGGACCGACCATCTCTGTCTCTGGTAGCTCAGCCTGTTGCTGGAGAATGGAGTCTGAGCTCTCAATTCCCTGCAGCTCACCCTGACGCTGGGGAGGGAGGACGCTACTCTCCTCTCCTTGCAAGGTATACTTCCACTGGAGAAGGGAGACAATGCTCTCCACTCCCTGCACTTCACACTGGCGCTGGGTATCTGGGCTAGCCACCCAGCATCCCTGTAGGGCCGGTGGAGAGACCTCGGTCCCATCTCCACCTGCCGCCTGGGGTTCCTCCCAATAAACCTCTACAATATCTTCCCAGCTGAAGGGGTCTGGATCTGGGTCTGTCACCTTGTTGTAATGCTGAGCCTTCCCAATGGAGTGGAAGAGATCTCGGTAGTCCCTCTCCAGTTCCCACTCCAGGGTTGCTAGGTGAACAAGGTCTTGCTCTACCTCATGGGGGTCATGCCAGTCATGCCTAGCCTCCCTCTCATAGAAAATATCCTCAAGTCTGGTCTGACCAGGGCTCCCAAAGTCAGGCTCTGCAAATGACTCCCATAACAACCCAGGACCACCAAACTCCTCTCCCTCTGGCTTGTCATGCTCGGCTGTCCAGGGTGTATACTGTGCCATATACCACCAGAGTGCCTGGTAGGCATCCTCCAGCCACAGCTCCTGCCATGCACGGAGCTTTAGTTCCTCCACCCATTCCTCAAGGGGCTGCTCTCCCAGGAAGGGCATGCGCAGGGCCACTTGCTTCTGCAAACGTTGCTCTTCACTGGGGAGACTCTCACCCCGCTGGTATTGTACATTATCCAGGGCCTGGTACCAGATGCCTTTCCTTAATGCATCCCGGCCATCCAGGTCCTCATCCTCGTATAGCACTGCTGGTTCCATTCTGCTGCTTTTAGGGTCACTGTACTGGGACATGCGTTGCCCCCAACTTGTAAATCCACAGAATGGTGTCTCCTGTAGCTGTCCTTCTGGCTGTGGGAACAATTCCGCCGCTTGCCCAGGCCTTTTTAGCCGATCCGCCCGTCCAGTGATATAGGGACAGCTACTGCAAGACACCCAATCCTCCAAGAACTGGATCCAAGGGGAATATACTGCAAGCCTGCAACTGGAACCTCACGAGTAGCCGCTAGCAGCTGAACAGGAAAAGCACCCCCAAAGATGGGACCCTCCTGGCAGTCAGTCTGTAACAGCATCCCATGAATTCCCCCAAGCACGAGACACAAGCTCTGTGGTTGAGGGTCAAGCAGTGAACTTACTCCTTTATTAAAACCAAGACATATATAAAACAAATCATTTCCACATACACCGTAGGGGCATTGACTACCTTTGGTCAACCCCTAATTACCTCTGGCCAATCAGACAGGGTTCCTACGTGGGAACCATGAGACTCCTCCCATGGGCCACCCCCCAGGCGTGGCTACTATGCTCATTCTCACCCAGACTGTCCCAGTGAACACTTCCTGTTTGCTCCTGGACTATGCCCCTGGGGAAACCCCATACACTGGCCCTTTGTTCAAGTCCTGGCGACACCCTGTGTTTACCTAATGGGGGATGGTCAGAATCTGTACCACATTTCTACACATTTTTCATAACTTTAAAAGTATGCATCACATTCACATAAAACATACATTTTCAGAATCAGCATACTCCAAATACAAACATGTGTCAAAATGATACAAATTGGTCCAGTGGTTCAAAAGTTAGATCACAGTCCTTTCTGACAAAATGGAGTATGGCTTCTATGTCTTTGTAGGGGGAAAGTCAACATGGGCCGTAGTCAAACGGCAGAATGTGGGCAACCAAGCTTCTCCAATTCGCAGTGACGAGACTGATCTCGTCACAATGGGGTCTGACAGAGGAGGGGGGTCTGATAGAGGAGGGGGGACTGACAGAGGAGGGGAGAGTCTGACCAAGGAGGGGAGAGTCTGACCGAGGAGGGGGAGTCTGACAGAGGAGGGGGGTCTGACAGAGCAGGGGGGAGTCTGACAGAACGGGGGGAGTCTGACAGAATGGGGGGGAGTCTGACAGAAGAGGGGGCTCTGACAGAATGGGGGGAGTCTGACCGAGGAGGGGGGTCTGACAGAGGAGGGGGGACTGACAGAGGAGGGGGGTCTGACAGAGGAGGCGGGTCTGACAGAGCAGGGGGGGGTGTCTGACAAAGTTGGGGGGCCTGACAGAGCAGGGGGGAGACTGACAGAGGAGGGGAGTCTGACAGAGCAGGGGAGAGTCTGACAGAGGAGGGGGGAGACTGACAGAGCAGGGGGGAGACTGACAGAGGGGGGGGTCTGACAGAGCAAGGGGGAGTCTGACAGAAGAGGGGGCTCTGACAGAATGGGGGGAGTCTGACCGAGGAGGGGGGTCTGACAGAGGAGGGGGGTCTGACAGAGGAGGGGGGACTGACAGAGGAGGGGGGTCTGACAGAGGAGGGGAGTCTGACAGAGCAGGGGGGTGTCTGACAGAGCAGGGGGGCCTGACAGAGCATGGGGGAGACTGACAGAGGAGGGGGGTCTGACAGAGCAGGGGAGAGTCTGACAGAGGAGGGGGGAGAATGACAGAGGAGGGGGAGACTGACAGAGGGGGGGGGTTGACAGAGCAGGGGGGAGTCTGACAGAGGAGGGGGGTCTGACAGTTGGGGGTTGGGGGGAGTCTGACCGAGGAGGGGGGAGTCTGACAGAGGAGGGGGGAGTCTGATAGAGTAGGGGGATCTGACACAGCAGGGGGGGTCTGACAGAGCAGGGGGGTCTGACAGAGCAGGGGGGAGACTGACAGAGGAGGGGAGAGTCTGACAGAGGAGGGGGGAGTCTGACAGAGGAGGGGGGAGACTGACAGAGGAGGGGGATCATACAGAATGGGGTGAGTCTGACAGAGTGGGGGGAGTCTGATAGAGGAGAGGGGTCTGTCAGCGGAGGGGAGTCTGACAGAGGAGGGGGATCAGACAGAATGGGGTGAGTCTGACAGAGAAGGGGGAGACTGATAGAGCGGGGGGGAGTCTGACAGAGCAGGGGGAGACTGATAGAGCGGGGGGGGAGTCTGACAGAGCAGGGGGAGTCTGACATAGTGGGGGGAGTCTGACAGATGAGGGGGGTCTGATAGCGGAGGGTGGAGTCTGACAGAGTGGGGGGAGTCTGACAGATGAGGGGGGTCTGATAGAGGAGGGGGGAGTCTGACAGAGGAGGGGAGTTCAACAGATCCTCACCGATCCAATTCCCGCTATTATTACTTCACCACTCATACGTGGTCACTGATTACCCTTCACAGCGTTCATTCGAGTGGCTCTATTCTTAAGCATCTGAACCAGATCATACTCACCCATGCCAACATCAGGCTCGAGCCATGGATGTCTATATCTCTCTTCGCATTTTTTGAAGGTCCCAAAATGGCAGACCCTATTCACTCTGATCCAGAGCTCTATCAACTCCAGCCAGCCATGCTTCTCCTAGACACTGAACTGTCCTTTGGCTCATTTAGGAGCTCAACAACCGTGGCAACAACTTCTTCAGGAAACTCCTCATGCCCAACTTCCAGCTGCGAATTTGGCCAATGATCAATTTGCACAACTTCAACGAATGATCTCTAATATTGCCGCCTCGATCAATCCCTAGAAAACAGAACCCTCAACCTCCACCGTTCTTCATCTGTCACCACCTACCGACAAAAGAGGTGAGGCGTCCCAGCTACCTCCAAATATAATGGCAGCACATTTTATCCCAGTATGTTTTCCCTCATTGTCAAGAACTCGATGAATATATGCACCTCATCATCGACTTAGCCTACTACTACTTGGTTTACACCTACTACGTTTATCATTGCTCCATTGCAGCACAGGCAGGAGCGGCCCTAAGCCAATTCAGTTACCTAATTGTCTGCTCTATACTAGATCACAACCTATTCTGCCGCCACATTTGCTGGCATCTGGTTGCCAGTATGACTACATTGCCAGTTGGCCCTCCACAGCTTCACTTTCTCTCCAAATACCATGCCTTAGTCACTACAGGCTAGTCCAGTCCCTACTGTTTCCTGTCTAGACACATCTCCTCCAGCTAGTCCGACTATGGATTGTCTGGGAAAACCGGTGTAATTCCTAGGGGCAACACTCATCTGTACACCAAAGGCTGTAACTTCAGTGGCTGTAGACTACTCCATGTTTTTTTCATCTATCATAAGGCACATACCAAATCCATTTGCCCCTCTGTAGAGGAGCAAAAGTGAAAATTAAATGTGTCCACTTTCAATAGATACCTTACAAACCACCCTTCATGTCACTTTGTATCCTACCTCACCACTGGCTTTAACACAGGATTGATGGCATTTCCTTCACACGAGATAACCGACTCATCGCTGCGAGGAACCTGAGGTAGTAACCTGAGGTAGTAAAAAAGCTCCAATCAACTGAAGTCAGCAAAGGATATCTACTAGGATCATTCACGTCTCTCCCTTTCCCAATCTGGG
>JAPZIH010000512.1:0-21091 GCA_027410445.1 Discoglossus pictus
TGTCTATTTGTCATGGTTGTTAGTTTACATCATTTTGTGTAAATGGATGTTATTTTCCTTTATTTTTGGTTTGGTTTCTTGGACTTAAGATGAGCTTCTTGGGGAGGCCATACACATATGTGTGTGTTAGAAATGTTACTGTTACTAAAGCATTTGACAGGGTCAGCTGGGACTTTCTTAAAGTTACATTGGAAATGTTTGGTTTAGGGGAATTTGCTACCAAAGCAATTATGGCGCTCTATACTAATCCATCGGATAAGATCAGCGGTTCAAACTATGAATCTCCCTTTTTTCCAATAAGAAATGGGACTAGGCAGGGGTGCCCCCTGTCCCCCATATTATTTAACCTTTATGTGGAACCTCTTTTAATGAAAATAAGAGAAGCAAAGGATATCGAGGGTGTAAAAATAGTAGTTAAAGTGTATAAAATTGCTATATATACGTGGACGATCTGATTCATTCTGAAGAATCCTATTCAATCTTTGGCAGCCTTTGATGCTCTCTTTAAAGAATGTGGAAGACTTTCATATTATAAGGTAAACCATGAGAAATCAGATATTATTATGAGGGAACTCTCCTTAGAGGAAAGAACAGTATTAAAACGTTTGTTTTATTTTAAATGGAATTCCAATAAAATAAGTCACTTGGGTATAGATCTATCATTTAAAGTTAATAAGATTTTGAAAGTCAACTTAGAAAAGATCTGGAAACAGATTCAGAAAATCTTGGTAGAATGGAAGGATGTAAAGTTCTCATGGGGCCTCATTCAATTAACGGCGTAGGAGATGCGTGGCTGCAAGGACCGGCCGCAGCCTACCTGCATATTCTATTCCCTTGCGGCCGAGGTCTCCGGCAGGCTTGCTGACGGCGCCCTGTTATCCCTTGCGGCCGCCCGCGCAGCAGGAAAGCCTTTGATCTTACACGGCCGCAAGAGTTTCGGACGCAAAAAAAGCCAAGGTTGCTATTCAAATGCTACGTGAACCCCTTTCGTCAAGGCCGTAATTAGCTAAAACCGAGCCACAGCTTACTTACACCAAAAAGGTCCCGAAAGCACCAATTAAGCACATAAAAAAGCCATCCTGTACTTCGATGAGACGTGAAAGTGATTGGAGGTGTTAGAATTCATAGCACAACATTCCCCTACACTCAAATCTGAAAATCATTTTTATTGTATTTCATGTTCAATTTCCCTGTCCAGAGTCCCACGGGCTTGGAGCCCATCAGACCTGCAACGGCTGCGTGATTGTCCTCAGTCAAGTCCGTAAATGGGCAAAATAGACCCACGGGTCGTAAAGGGCTTACTTACAAATCGTAGCATAGAAAAGCCATCCTGTACTTTTATTAAAAGTGAAAGTGATTTTTGGTCTAGAATTAATAGCTCAACATTCCCCTGCTCTCAAATCTGCAAATAAAGAAATGTAATCTCATGTTCAATCTCCGTGTTCTATTTTTCATGCAAGCCCGCACGGGTTTGAATAGCGAGCTACGGGCTTGCAGGTCAATCACCCTCCAAGCCCGTACGGACTTGAGCAAGGATCTACGGCCTTAGGGGGTCGCCACGGCCTTAGAGGTCGCAACGACTGCGGGCTTGAAATGCAGCCAGGCGTGAGTTACGGCCAGAAGTCTCAAGCCCGTAAACCTGGTTTTCTTGGCGCCAACTGGAATCAATTAACCAATAGGAAGACGCCAATCAAGGCTGCAATTAGTTTAAAAGTGCGGGAAATTCTTTAATTTGTGACTGTGTTGTATACTGTGCAAGTGGACACACAGGTCTTGGAGTTGGAGGGATTTTGAAGAGAAAGAGAGAGGAGGAGAGATGGAGGGAGAGAGAGAAGGCAGTGCAGGGAGAGGCCAGGGAGAACAGGGACCCCAGCCACAGGCTGGCCAGCAAGCTGCTGTTGTACAAAAAAGAGCAGCCAACTTTGATCCTCAGGAGATTGATACGCTCCTAAGAGGAGTACGTGCCCACCACCCCATATTAACCGGCAGGAGTGAGGTGAGGCCCAGGCAGAAGACAGATGCCTGGAAGGCAATTTCTGCCGAAGTCTCTGCACTGGGTCATGCCAACCGGAACTGGCAGGCTGTCCAGCACCGGTACCAGGACTGCCGCAAGCAGGTTAAAAAGAAGATGGCGGACAAGGCTAATGGGACCTGTAGAACCGGTGGTGGACCTCCTGCTACCTTTACCTAACCCGGTTGGGAGGCTACAGTCAAGGAGATGATAGAGCCAGCGGCAGTCGTGGGCATCCTTGGCCTGGGGGACTCGGGTAGGTCCGAAAGTCTGAAATGTAAGTACCGTATACACTTTCACACCCTCATATGCACGCACATGTACCCCACACAGATAGATAACTGACATTGAATTGCACTGTAAGATATCTGGTTGTGACTACAGATATGACGCAGCAATAACCATGTAAATCCAGTGTGAAGAAATATACTTGTCAGAATTGTTAGCAATCAAAAAAATATATGTCCAATACCTCCACTCACAACTAAATAGCGTTTTGCCAATCTATTGATGTTACTGTTCTGTTTGCTGTTTGTTCAGAGTGCATATAAAGCATACATGACAACTCTATTGCAATTGTTTGTTTATGGTCATGAGTTCCCCCTGTCACTCTCTACCCCATGTTAAACTGGCCCATTCATAGCTGTTTGGCTTATAAGCCATGTACAGCTTGAAACTAGGTATGACGGATGTATCCTGTTTTATGTGGGCATTTCAGTATGTGCTGGAAGAGTGCTGCCGCCGACTCTAGGGATGCGGCTGCGCTACCGTCCCCATGTAGCTGTCAAAAATAGTTGGTACACACAACGCCCCTAACCCTAACCCCCTAAACCCCACTTTCTAACCATAACCCTTTAACCCTAACCGCCTAACTGTAGCCATAACCCGAAACCCATAACCACTTACCCGGCTTGCTGGGCTGGTGTAGCTAGAGTCGGTGTCAGCGCGCTTCCAGAGATGCGCACATACAACAGGATAGGTCCGGTATAGCTGTAGATCCCAATTGGTTATACATCCCCATGAGACTACATGTATGGATGTGCACACTGCAGCATATGCGGATACAGATTCTGAAGGACTGCAAATGGGTCGTGTAACCAGCCTAATCTGGGCCATGTTACATTAGCATGTTAACACACATTGCTGAGGATTGGTCACAGATTGGTCTGTCTCACACACTGGCCAACAGATTCAGATGAGAACGTGTCCTAATGATCTGCAGTTGGCACACCGCACCAGCATTACATATATTCATATGAGCCATGGGACCTTTCCTGTTATCTGACCATGACTGCTGGTAGCAGCAGTGAGCAGCCTCTACATGTAACAGCATTTTACTGGAGATTATATAATCCTGCAGATTTAGTGGGTTATGGTGGGGTTAAGATAAGGGTTTCGGATTAGGGTGAGGGCTAGGGCTTTTGGGTTTGTGTGTAAGGTAAAAATGATGTATATAACAACGGCAGTGCCATCTATCAGCCCCTTGATCCAACTGCTGCTGCCAGCAGTCGCGGTCACATAACAGGAAAGATCCCAGCCAGGATCCACTATGCTAATGATGCAGATCAATCTTTATTTGCGTCAAACATTCACAGTCAATTACAAGTCACTATGATCTCAGGGATATGGAAACACACATCAATCAATTTTCAACAATACTCAAATACAAATCTTGTCTCATTTCAGTACCAGCCAGGCGCCCCCTGCCATCTCAGGGACAAGAAATCCCAGGCCCTGCACCTTGACAAGATACAGGACCACCTGCAGCAGGACCATTTGTGGAAAGTCCCCCTGGGCCCTCAGCAAGATGGCAGCCAACAGCTCCATCAATGCTCCCTCCAGCCACGAGGATGATGGCGCCTGTGGGCTGGTCAAATTGGGAGACAAGACATGTGGGGACAGCCCATGTGGTCCCATCAGAGTTGTGACCAGGGTATGGAGCCGCAGCTACTGGTGCCCCAGCACATGGAGCAGCAGTTAATGGTTCCCCGGCGCATGGAGCCGCAGTTGATGGTGCCCCGGCAGGGCATGTGGCTACAACCGTCCCTGCAGGCCACTCCGGCCCCGCAGGCCACTCCGACCCCGCAGGCCACTATGACGCCGCAGGCCACTCCGGCCACGCAGGCCACACCGCTCAGCCATGCCTCAAGTCAAAGGACTCAATGGTCTGGGTACACACCCTCACAAAGGCCAGGGAGTCTGGCGTTGTCAACGGCACCGTGCCACGACTTCCTCGCTCATCTCCAGCATGAGTGGGAGCAAAACAGAGAATTCATGCTGGAGATGAGACGACACAACGATCGCGTATATGAGGAGCTGAGGAGGCATCACCAAGTGCTGGAGGAATATGCTCAAAGGGCCGAAATGGCCCGAGAAGGCCAGCCACCTGGACAGGCCCAACAGGTCACATCTGTTGCTGTCCAGGTGGATACAATCCTTCCACCCCAGCCTACCTCCTCAACCTCCCAGACCTTACCCCCAGTGTCAGGGGCAGAAGAAACAGCCACCCTTCAAAGATGTTGTGGCCAGCCTAAGACCAAGGAGGCCAAAGGCCAGGAGGCTCATGATCCACAGAAATGAAAGTAATAATAATATATAGTATAGTAATAATAATAATAATAATAATGCACAAGAGCATGCCCAGCCGGTACATCTACACATTATATACTAATAATAATAATAATAATAATGCACAAGAGCATGCCAAGCCGGTACATCTACACATTATATAGTAATAATAATAATAATAATAATGCATAAGAGCATGCCCAGCTGGTACATCTACACATTATATAGTAATAATAATAATAATAATAATGCACAAGAGCATGCCCAGCCGGTACATCTACACATTATATAGTAATAATAATAATAATAATAATAATAAAGCACAAGAGCATTAAGGTCTTATTATGGAGAGATCTTACATCTCATGGGTTATCGACCCCAATTTTGAGATAATTAAGCACATGAGATAAACTCGTTAGGAGAACTGGGGACTCGTTAATGTGATTTCGGCTTTAAATGGTCAACTTTTCCCAACTCATTGTGTTTATATTTATTTATATTTGTAATTTTCGTTCTTCAAGTACTGGGACCTCCAGAGTTACTGAATACTGTTGTGTTTTTATTGCTCCTCCCTTTGACAGATGTGCTTGGCGTGCTGAGGGCCATAGGGTCACATATAGTTGGACATGACTGAACAACTAAACAGCAGCAATTATTGCTGTGTTATATTATTATATTACTTTACCAGACCCTGGTCAGACAGCGCTGAGCAGACCCTGAGTCGACAGTGATTGGTGGGACCCGGTGCAGAAACATTTAGGGCCCACTTTGCAACTTCTCTATAGACATTGGGTGCCTTTTAGGTTTAATTAAAAGTTCTAATATATAAAAGTTTAATTAAAAGTTCTAATAATGGGAGATTTTAATTACCCTGAAATAACCAGATAAATGAGACCAGCAGATCATCTAACGAGAGCAGGTTCTTGAGTACACTCAGGGATCATTATTTGGCCCAGGTTATACAAGAACCTACTAGAAATGGGGCCATCATGGATTTAGTCATCACAAATAATATTGATATAATATCAAATGTTGAAATAGGGCAACCTTTGGGAAACAATGATCACAACACAGTATCAGTTGAGATTGAATTAAAGAAACAACATTTTAAGGGGCCAACAAAAACTCTTAATTTTAAAAGGGCAGATTTTAACGGTCTAAGGGCAGCAATACAAAGTATAGACTGGGACAGAGAAAAAATTTATTCAGGTCTCAGAGCATAATAAAGTGATTTAGATTTGTAACTGCTTTAAGAGGGCTATCGCTGGCAGCCAATGAGCAGTAATCCAGATATATAACTGCAGAGTAAAAAGTAAAACATTTTAGTGTAGTGTAAAGTCTACATTTTTATTTTCCATTACTAATTAATACTTATTAAATGAATGCACGATAATAACTATTGTGAATGAACAAATGTATTAGGAAGTGCGAAGCGTTAATGTATGTAAAGTAACCGCAGTGTAAAATATGCTATTAAGGGTATTTTTTTATATATATATTTTTTTTAATAATAATTAATTAATTAATTACTAAAATACTTTACCTATTTATAATTAATATATCCAGTGATCAATATCCTGAAGAGCTAACAATCAGTTTTGATTTTCCTGCAGCTTACAGTGTACATTTGGACTGTTTGTGACCTGAGGTGTAAGTGCGCAGTGCACGAGGGGAAACCGCTTGTATAGTCGTGTAACGCGCCATTTTAGATTTGTAATGTTATTAGTTGCAAGTTAGTGTTGTAAAATGGCGGCGATTGTATATGTGTTACGCGGCTCGCCAGCAGTTTCCATTATTTCTAATAGTGTATTTTGTACCTCGTCTGTTCCTAGGTAAAAGTCGTACATGGCTGGCGATGTTTTGCGTGGTTTGGGGTCGTGTAGCCTCGTTTTCATTTTTTCCGGACACCATTTTTTTGGTCGCTTAGCCGATTTACAAGTGCCAACTGGGGAAGACGTTGCAGATATCACATATATAGTTGTGAGCAGGCGGGTTGTTGCTAATGCTGCGGGCTTGCGAAGCGAGGGCCAGAGTTGCTGGCAAGGAGCGCCGAAGGATCCCACGTCGGCTGCAATGAGCCGCAGGCGGGACTTACACCATCAAATTTACGGACTTACCATCCAAAAATACGGGACTTAGAAAAAAAAAAAATACGAGCTCACAAAAATACGACCTTATACCCCGAACCGCGCGCACTTAAAACATTAAAAACACAATAAATACACACAACAAACACAGAAAAAGCTTACCCACAGCAAGGCGGGCACCGAGGACCTCTGCAAGTGAAGTTACACCTCCATTTAAGTCCAAATTCATGAGTTTAGACACCCGAAAATCACCTAAGTGAGAGAAAAAATGGCCGTTGAAAAAAAGAAAACGAGGCTACAGGACCCTAAACACGCGAAACACATACGGATTTTCCTAAAAAGCCGTACGAGGTAAAGATACACTATTAACAAGGATGCTAAATCATCCATACCCGCGTACCACATACACATTCCCCGCCATTTTACAACACTAACTTACACAATGCTGGAGTACCCAGCTACCCTAATGGCTTCCCCTCGCGCACGCAGCCTATTTACACTACACACTGCGCACATTGCTGACACTTACACAGCAGCTCCACAGCACTGAAAACCTACATTGTATGCTGCAGGAACATGAAAACAGATTGTCAGCTCTTCAGCACAATGCTTCCTGCATATATTACTTACAAATAGGTAAAGTATATTTATTTAGTAATTATTTCATTAGCATACAAAAATACATATACACAAAAAAAACATTATCACATTAAGCATAAAAGCCATTTACTGCGTGCCTCACAACGAGCGCCAATGCTGCTCATAGCACACAAAGCCTTGCAATAAGCGCAAAAAACACATCACCGCCGACCAAAGAATAACAGCAAAAGCACCTATCAGAAAAAAAATACAACTAACAGCCTCGCAATGAGCGCCGAAGGATCTCCGACCGCCAACAAAATGAATGTCTCCTCCAAACCATTACCTGCCTTACAATCTTATTGCCGCCATTTTTGGACGGGCATGTCGCTAGTAAATATATAAAGATCAAGATAATAAAAGTATCAGGAAATGTAACACAAAGATGCACGCGCGTCTGAATAATACGACAAATACGGATTTTTGTCATAAGTGATATGATCGCAGTATTGGGTCATAAACCCTAAACACTGGAATCTGTTACATACAATTTACTGATGATGTCATTAATGGGCTTCAAGGGGGGGGATCTCTTTTCATACTTTTTGAGCGGTGCAAATCCAACATACGCAGAGCGGAAACACCACATCTGTGGGACACACACAAAGGGGTTCACTTTGGGAGAAAAAAAAAAAATATGAAATATTTAATAATCATATTTTGATGTTACCAACAGATAAGGAAACAAAACTGAGGTTATTATATCTAATAGTAGCAAGCCTGGGAGTACTGGGAGTAATAATATTGCAGCAGGAGGTCAGGACTAATGTCACTCTATAGACACCCAGTCAGATAAAGGTCAGTACTAATGTCCCTCTATAGACACCCAGTCAGCTAAAGGTCAGTACTAATGTCCCTCTATAGACACACAGTCAGATAAAGGTCAGTACTAATGTCCCTCTATAGACACCCAGTCAGATAAAGGTCAGTACTAATGTCCCTCTATAGACCCCCAGTCAGATAAAGGTCATTACTAATGTCCCTCTATAGACACCCAGTCAGCTAAAGGTCAGCACTAATGTCCCTCTATAGACACCCAGTCAGATAAAGGTCAGTACTAATGTCCCTCTATAGACACCCAGTCAGATAAAGGTCAGTACTAATGTCCCTCTATAGACCCCCAGTCAGATAAAGGTCATTACTAATGTCCCTCTATAGACACCCAGTCAGCTAAAGGTCAGCACTAATGTCCCTCTATAGACACCCAGTCAGATAAAGGTCATTACTAATGTCCCTCTATAGACACCCAGTCAGATAAAGGTCAGTACTAATGTCCCTCTATAGACCCCCAGTCATATAAAGGTCAGTACTAATGTCCCTTTATAGACCCCCAGTCAGATAAAGGTCAGTACTAATGTCCCTCTATAGACACACAGTCAGATAAAGGTCAGTACTAATGTCCCTCTATAGACACCCAGTCAGATAAAGGTCAGTACTAATGTCCCTCTATAGACCCCCAGTCATATAAAGGTCATTACTAATGTCCCTCTATAGACACCGTCAGATAAAGGTCAGTACTAATGTCACCTATAGACCCCCAGTCATATAAAGGTCAGTACTAATGTCACTCTAAAGACACCCAGTCAGATAAAGGTCAGTACTAATGTCACCTATAGACCCCCAGTCATGTAAGGTGTAACCCTTACACTACCTGATCGATACAACATCATACCTGATGTTTTAAAGCACGTTATTCCAAACAATTTAGGAATGTTAGGTAATTTATGCCCTTTATGGCTTAAAACCAGACTCTGTATCAACTATGTAATTTTCCGTGGGAGTTTTGCCATGGATCCCCCTCCGGTATGCCACAGTCCAGTTGTTAGACCCCTTGAAACAACTTTCCCATCACTATTGTGGCCAGAAAGAGTCCCTGTGGGTTTTAAAATTCGCCTGCCCATTGAAGTCTATGGCGGTTCGCCGATGTTCGCCGGTTTGCGAACATTTGCGGAGGTTCACGTTCGCGGTTCGCGAACCGAAAATTTTAGGTTCGCGACATCACTAGTGTTAACATCTGCTACTACTCCTTACTATTTGGGAACGCTCACATCCTCCATGCCATCTCACAAAAAGTCATGCTACTGCAGCAGCTAAAAAGTGCCTGACTTACCTAGGCCACCTCCCATCTGTCACTGGGGAGAGTTGGCATTCCCCATGCCACCTCTAATCTGTCAATGAATCCCATCTGCCATTGCTGATCTTCGGTATCCTCCATTTCATCTCTCATTTGCCACTGGGAATCACTAGTATCCTCCATGCATGGAATCCTGCTGCTGCTAGGGGGTGCCTGACTCACTTAGCCACCTCTCATCTATCACTATGGGCAGTTGGCATCCTCCATGCCTCCTCTGATCTAACTCTGAGAAGCACAGCATTATCCATGACACCTCCAAGAAATCCTGCTGAGTAGTAGTGGCTTACTCACATATGTCACCCCTAATCTGCTTATGATGGAGCACTAGAACCAACTACACTGCCTCCCGTCTGGTAATGGGGAGTGCCGGCATCCTCCATGTCTCCTCCGATTAAATCCTTCTGCAGCTGGACAGTGATTGTTTCAACTACATATGCTGCTATTTGTTCAGGTTCTGTAGGAACAACTAGAGGTAATCTGACTCCAAGGCAACTTCTTAGAGGCAATCATTCCATTTGTTGGAAACAGGGGATCCCTCTGGGTGATTAAACATCAAGAATCCAGTGCCACTAATGTCCTACAGCACCTGTTGTTTTGGTCCCAAAGCTACGATGACAACAACAGAATAGCACATAAAACTACCACTATAAAATAGATAGGTCTGGATTTCATCTAAGGGCAGCAGATCAGTATAACTCTATTCCAGTTGCATTTCTTGCTCAACTAACATCTCCAGTGATTCCTGTTAGATCATTCCCAATAATTTCTTGCCATGTTTCCAGAAGTTCCTGCTTCTTTCTCCTGGGCACCTCAATGTCCTACCTTATATGGTGCTGGGCATTCCCTTAGACTGCTGAGAGATCAAGGATTGCAGCTCAGCCTTCTCTAAAGGCTTTGGTTCCATCTTGGCTGGGCTCCTTGTGCTGGTTTTACCTGCATCAGTCCTAGGTTCAGAAGGTGTAGATTCCACCTCTGTTACCAATATTGCCACGAAATGGGGTCAACTTTCCATTTGTGCATATGGTTCCTTTTTACCGCTCACCAGCATGAAAATCCCAGCATCGAGGGTAAAAACTTTCATCAGTAACACAAAGTAACTAAACACATTAACAAAAGATAATTAGACAGTGGTGCCATTAATACATATCACTTGGTAGCATAGTTAAGATAATTAGATCAGAAGACAAACTAACCTAATGACTCCGAACGTTGCAAAATATTTGACTATTTAGGAAGCTGATTATTATTATTATTACTAGCGACTTGCCCGTCAAAAAATGACGGCAATGTGATGTATATGTTTGTCAAGTTGTTTAGTTATTAACATATATTTTTGACACTTGTAAGTATTTTAATATGAACGTGTATTTTTGTAAAATGTTGATGTAATGGTTTTTTAAAATGTAATTAGTATCTGAAGATTTGTTAACTTTAATATACATTGAATGAATAGGAAAGCAAAAAGTAAAAAGCCTTCTTTAAACGTTGCAAATTTTAACATGAAGTTTAAAATATATGTAAGCAATAACCATCAAAGTATATATTTTTAAACTTGAACTTTATTTTTTATGTAAGTTTAGAAGTTGACAAAACATTGGTATAATTTTGAACATTATAAACAGGAACATAGTGAATACATTTTGTAACCTAATTTTTTATTAAAAGTATTAACATTTGAATGTAAAAACAATTGACATTTAAATTAATCAGTATTAAAATTCAATTTCTATCACAATAATTGTTAACTTGAATATACATTGAATGTAGAGGAAGGCATACAGTAAAACTCTTCTTAAAACGTACGTAATTAAAGTAATTTATTACTGAGCACATAAATTGTCGATAAACATTAATGTAGGTAGTAATCTTAAGATAACAGACAATATTTACATTGTGACTTAAAAGGTGCTTGACCTCTTAACATCCACTTTGTAATATGTTGAATGAAATAACTTGAAAATATATTTTTTAAACTTGTAACATTAGAAACATTAACATAGTGACTTAACATTTTAACATAATTTTTACTAACAATGCAAGGCAAGTATTTTGTGAGGCGAATCATTCATAAACATGACTTTCATTAATTATGACTGAATTAAACAACCAATTGTTATGTATTTTGCAATGCTTTTAAAAAATCTTGGCATCTTTAATTAGTATTCTTCAAAGTTATAGTACTTCATAGTAGACAATGTTTTTAGTAAAAATACGTCCATCTTCTAATAAATCACCTTGACTTTCATTGTTTTCAATGTAAACTTTAATAGCCTGTGGATTTTTGCACCTTGACAACGCAACGTACAATTGACCATGTGCAAAAACTGGTTCTTCCAAGAAAATACCCACAGATTTGAAAGTTTGACCTTGTGATTTATTAATGGTCATGGCAAATGCCATAATAATGGGAAATTGTCTTCTTTGAAGTATAAAAGGGAGACTACTTTCACTTGGTGCTAAATCTATTCTTGGTATGAAAACTCTCTCTCCTTTATGGGTCTCAGTTAAAATTTCAGCATCTATAAAATGGTCCTTTAATTGTTGAACAATTAATCTTGTGCCATTGCATAGGCCTTTTTTGGGGTTCATATTTCGCAGTAACATGATAATTGCACCTTTCTTTAGCTGCAAAATATGTGGTGGCATTCCAGAAGGAGTTAAAGAGTTTATGAATTCAGTGGAAAAGTTAGCCTGACTTTCATTGTCATCAGCAAGTACAGAATCAGCACTGTGATAATTTCTTTGTGGTGCATACATTTTTTTAAAGATTTTATTATTGAGGATTAATGCATCTTTATTTTTACACGTCAGTATGACTTGGTTGGCAAGCTCGGAATATTCTTCGTTATTTATGCTCCCTTCAAATATAGCCGATATAATATCTTGTTGACAAATCATATGAGGTGGGATCTCTACAGTGTCGTCAGGTAAATGTAGTATTTTTTCTGTTCTGCCTTCTCCAATTTTAATAAGCCAATCATTGAAATCAGTTTGGCCTTCTGATCTCATATTTTGTTGCAGTTGAAGATGGGTAAAATGTTTCCATACTGTACTTGACTTTATACATGTTTCGATAATGTCAGTTCGATTTCCATGTACAACGACAGGTAATGTTTGTCTAAAATCGCCACCCAACAACATTACCTTTCCACCAAATGGAAAAATATTATCCATGACTTCACGAAGCAAACGGTCAATACATTGGAGGGCATAGCATGACATCATTGTGGCCTCATCTATTATAATTAATTTACATTTCTTCAATTTCTTTGCTTGTAAGGATGTCATGCGAATATCTGACACAGAATTTTCTAAAATAGGCACTGGCAGTTTAAATCCACTATGAACAGTTCTTCCACCTTCTAATAAAAGTGCAGCAATTCCAGTAGTGGCAAACGCCATTGCTATTTTTCCTTGTGCTCGTACTGAACTCATTAATAAATTGTACAAATATGTTTTCCCTGATCCGCCAGGTCCATCAAGATAGAAATAACGCTCTGTCACCATGTCATCATCTATAGCATTTTTAATGGCATGAAATGCTTGCAATTGTAGTGTATTTAAAGTTGCAAGTCTTTCTTCTGTTCTTTCTGCTTGTAGTTGAATGTCATAGTCTTCAAAGTTAATGTCATCTATAAGACCTGGATCAGGCAAATTAAAACTTGCACAACTTAATCCATGAGTTAAAAAGACTTCTTGGATTTCCATTAACGCTTTTAAGTGTGCAATGGGTTCATTGTATCGTCGCAAAAAGTCTTCAGCCATATTACTTTTAAAAGTCTCCCACAAAGCTAATGCATTTGGAGCATTTGAGAAGATACAAATAAAAGCAAATTGTTCTCTCATCTGTCGTGGCATTTGACATTGTGCTGCTTCTTCTAAACATCTTTCCCACTCTGTATCATCAGCGAGTAAGTTTCTATGTCTTGCAGCTAAATGGAAGGATTCATATACAATGTCATTAACAGTTCTTAAGTGTTCAAAACTTTGTGCTCCAGGAACATTTAAAAGTAATATCCGTAAGCAAAAACGTTCCACATCTCTTGGACTGACTGTGTAAATTCTTGGAATAATTTTATTGCCTCTGGTTTTTCTTGGTCTCCATAATCCATTCACAAAAACATAGTGATATGGAATTTCAATATATAAGTATTGTGTTGCTTCAGCATCAGTGGAATTTAATGCAAACCATGCAGTTAGTGTAGTGTGACGATCTTCACTTTGGGCCAATGCATTCATTTCATTTCCAGCATGGAAATAGACTAAATGTCGTTGTGGCAAATGTACTGCTAACCTATATACTGCATGTGATCTATCATGCATTTCAAATTTTAAAAGCCGCCACATAGCTTCTGGCGCACTGACATAGCGAGCATCTACATGAGATGCAAGTTCATCATGTACTAACTCACTACTTTCAGGGTTGTCTGCACTTTTGACGACTACAGTAGCTGCATCGTAACCTTTGTAAATATATTTGTAGACATATTTAATGGATTTGATGGAAGTGCAGGCTTCTACGTTGATGTGGGCGTTGTACTTCATGAGTAAATGTGGATTGTAGGGTACTACATATCTATTGTCCACTTTTTTTCCACGAATAATGGCACTATCTCCTTCTCTTCTTTTATAAAGTGGATATCCATCACAATTGGCATAGGTTTTGTCTCTATAATCTTTTGGAAATTCTTTGGAACATTTATTATTTTCCATACATGGTGATTGTGGATTAAGGTCACCACAGGGTCCATGAATCATGCGATGAGTAACAATCTCATATAGTCTACCATATAGTTCTGGATCTGGTAGTTCAGCAACAATGACTGCATCCACTTTGTCTGAAGTATCTAATTTATCTTTTTCTTGAAGTATTATTAGAAGATGTGCATGTGGAAGGCCTCTTTTTTGAAATTCAATGGTATATACATAAGCAAGACATTTGCCAAATAACTGATTTATAGTGAAGTCACGTATTAATTCATTTAATTTAATCTTAAAAACTCTGGCTACTAAATCTGGTCGATCTGAAGCAGTTTGTCCAAGAAGTAGATTTAGTGTAATTTCTGGCCATTGTGGATTACATGTAAATGTCACAAATAAATCGGGTTTGCCAAATTTTGTCACAATAGCCATAGCATCATTGTATCTTTCTCTCATATTCCGAGGAGATCCTTGAAAGGAAGATGGTAAAATGATGGCTTTGCCAGCTGTCATGTCTCTGCTTGTAGCCACGTCAGCAACATAGTCCATGAGTCCAGAATATTGTTCTACACGGAGTTTATCTTGTTGATATTTGATAAAGTTTAAATTATTTGCCTCAACTTGCAAATATGAATCAATAATCCATTGTTGTGTTAGTTTCCCATCACATAAAATTGGATTAAATACATTGCGAATGGCAATTTGAGCTACTTTAAATTCAAGCATAGAAACATTATTTCGGATTCTGGCTTTAGCATTTGGGTAACTGGGAAGAGTTAATTTTGGTTGCCAACCTGCTTCTCCGTGTGGGAAAAAGATGGGATATGTCATTGGATCTAAATTTGGACTTAAGATACTCATATTAATAAACGGTTGGTCCTCATTTCTAGGATATATTCGAATGTCTCTTTGAAATGGTGGTTCTCCTTCATCATTCTGAAACACCATTGCAACCTCATTTGTTGTTGGCAAGTTATAACGACGTTTATCAGTATGTCTGTCTCTTTTAAGCACCATATTAACCTTCGGCATTGGTAATTGATGTGTTTGTGAATGAAGTAGTTGTTCATTTTCTACTTCTGCCAATTTTTTATAAGCTTTACTGTAGGGATTGTTGTCCATAATGTTATTTAGCTCTATGAAAACAGTGGGTAAGCATTTTTTATTTTCTTCCATCTGCATACGTTGGTCAACAGCTTCCATTGTATCTAGGACATATAGTTGAGCGAATTTTCTTTTATTTCCTTCCTCTGGATGTAAATGGGAAGTGCGATGATAAATTTGTCCTTGGACTTTAAAACAGTAAGGACCATGTCCTGGTACATTAGCAGCTAATGTTGCCCCCATGGATGCAAAGGATATGGCACTATTGTAGGATCTTATGTTTGTCTTAAAATTTTTGTAGTTTGGAAAAGTAGGTTCAGTCATAATATTTTGTAAATAAATTGGAAATTCTTTCCTTTCTGGAAGTTTGAACTTGCCTTTTTGACAACAACTAATAAATTGTCCATCTCTGGGTCTCTCCTGTTTAAAATAATAAGCCTCACAAAACTGACATTGAGTAGTCATGTCCCCACAACTATGAACCTCTACTGCTAAAGACTTGAGTAGAGGACAATTTGCAAAGCATATAGGATTTTGACTTTCATATTCATCAGGTGAAATGTCATATAATGTTTCAACAACAGGTTCTAAATGTTTTGTTTTTTTCGTTGCTTTTCTTGGTATATGTTGTATTGTTTGAGGTAAAATGTCATGTAATGTTTCATGAAACGGTTCTAAATGCTTTGTTTTCTTTGTTGCTTTTTTTGGTATCTCTTGTATTTTTTCTGGTAAAATGTCATCTGATGTTTGAGCAACAGGTTGTAAATGCTTTATTTTCTTTGTTGTTTTTTTTGACATATCTTTAATTTCTGCAAGTGACAGTCTTTTGCTTGCAATTCTTTTGCGTTCTTTTTCTCGTCGAATTTCCTTCTTCTCCGGTGTCTGCTGGCTGTCTGCTCTCTGTCGTCGTTCTCTAGCTTGGCGTCTTTTCTTTTCTTGTTTACTCTCGTTATCAGCCATGTTAATCTGTAAAAATAAAATAATGTACCATTAGTTTATTTTGAGATGTTAAGTTGTTTTTCATGACAAATAGTTATCAATAGTGTGTTAACATTTTATACTTAATCAATTTCAATGCGGTCAATTGAATAAAAGTCTAAATAAGGCAATCAGATAATTATTTAAAGAAATTTTTATTTATTAAACATGTATCCAAAAGCAAGTGTTTCAGTAAATAAAAAGGTATTTTCAAAAAGATGTTATGTCCTTATTTACAGCACTATTCAATTTGTCAAATGGCAATTAAATTAGGGTTTAGGACTGGAATGTTACAAATAACAAATTGTATAGATTCTGTGTTTTTAGACTTTTTTGGACTATGCCAATTTATTTTTTAAGTTTACATTGAAGTTTGTATTTAGTGTTAAAGATTATTGGCCCTAAAAGACAAATAAGAGATAGATGATAGATATTACTTTTTATACTGTACCTTGGTTGAAGTTTGATTTGAAGCAAAATTCTTTGTTGGTCCTGTGTTGAAAGCCTTCGTCCGATGGTCTGGTCCTGTGTTGAAAGTCCTCGTCCTCTGGTGTGGTCCTCAGTTCCAACTCCTGTTCCGATGTTCTTGACGCAGTATCTGTTATAAAATAAAAATGAAAATGTTATGTTATTTGAATGTCTTTGTATTAATGAAAAAATGGCATTATTTCAGTGTTTTTCTACAATCCTTTTTGGTGCGCCACAATTTTGGTATGCTTCTGTAGGCTATTTTCTAAGGCTTATAGGTGGTTAAACATTAAAGAAGAATATGAAATTAATTTTTCTCTTTTTTTACTTGTTATACTGTACCTTGGTTGAAGTTTGATTTGAAGCAGAATCTTTGTTGGTCCTGTGTTGAAAGCCTTCGTCTGATGGTCTGGTCCTGTGTTGAAAGTCCTCGTCCAATCGTCTGGTCCTCTGTTGAAAGTCCTCGTCCGATGGTGTAGTCCTCTGTTGAAAGTCCTCGTCCAATGGTCTGCTCCTCTGTTGAAAGTCCTCGTCCGCTGGTGTGGTCCTCAGTTGAAACTCCTGGTCCGATGTTCTTGACGCAGTATCTGATATAAAATAAAAATGAAAATGTAATTTTATTTGAATGTATTTGTATGAACTAAAAAATGATATTATTTCTTTGTTTTTCTACAATCCCGTTTGGTGCCCACCACTTTTGGTATGCTTATTTAGGCCTTTTTCTAAGGCTTATAGATTGTTAAACATAAAATAAGTATCTAAATGTACTTTGGTATGTGTTTGTGTGAGTTTTCATACAATCCTGTTTGGTGCGCACCACTGTTGGTATGCTTATTTAGGCTTCTTTCTAAGGCTTATAGGTTGTTAAACATAAAATAAGAATGTAAATGTAGTTTGCTATGTGTTTGTGTGAGTTTTCATACAATCCAGTTTGGTGCGCACCACTGTTGGTATGCTTATTAATGTTGTTTTGTAATGCTTATAGGTTGTTAAACATAAAATAAGAATGTAAATGTAGTTTGCTATGTGTTTGTGTGAGTTTTCATACAATCCTGTTTGATGCGCACCGCTGATGGTATGCTTATTAATGTTGTTTTGTAATGCTAATAGGTTGTTAAACATAAAATAAGAATCTAAATGTAGTTTGCTATGTGTTTGTGTGAGTTTTCATACAATCCTGTTTGGTGCGCACCACTGTTGGTATGCTTATTTAGGCTTCTTTCTAAGGCTTATAGGTTGTTAAACATTAAATAAGAATGTAAATGTAGTTTGCTATGTGTTTGTGTGAGTTTTCATACAATCCTATTTGATGCGCACCACTGTTGGTATGCTTATTAATGTAGTTTTGTAATGCTAATAAGTTGTTAAACATAAAATAAGAATCTAAATGTAGTTTGCTATGTGTTTGTGTGAGTTTTCATACAATCCTTGGCCAATTCAATAGGGTTTTAAATGTGCTTATTTGGAGCCCTATTGAATTGTCCAAAATATCAATTGAATGAGGGCCTTTGTTTGCTGGATTTGTTATATTGTGAGGGCCTCATTGAATTTGGTTTTTCAATAGGGCTCTATATAAGCACAGAGCATATTTTTGACCAGAAGTTTTTAGTTAAAAACTTCTGTAAAAAAAGATGCTCTGTGCTCATATTGAGCCAAATGTGCTTATATAGAGCCCTATTGAAATGGGCAAATCACATTTGAATGAGGCCCTCCGCCATTAAAAATATTTAGGTCCTGATTCAATTGCGTTTTGACCAATTGAATAGGGCTCTATATAAGCACATCAAATATTTTTTGACAGAAGTTTTTAGTTAGTGAAGACCTTGATTGTGGTTAGAAGTTCAGTAACTAAAAATGTCTGTCTAAAAAATCTATTATGTGCTTATATAAAGCCCTATTCAATTAGCCAACTCACAATTGAATAAGGCTCATGGTTCGGTTCTTTGTTATACTTAATACTGTACCTTGATTGAAGTGTGGAATGACAGAGGGTCCCCTCCTGCCAATCTTAATCCGCCGGTCTTCTTGTAGTGTCTGTTTGAAAAATAAAGTGAAATAGTGAATTATAGAATTTTTTATTTGTATTTAACAAACCATGGCCTTTTCAGCATTTAAAGTATTTTTGTATCTTACCTCTTCTTCTTTGTTGGTGTTCTTTAAAAGGGATTGTGCTTCACAGTGCACGGTGCAAATTGTTGAGAGACGCTGTTGATGCAGAGTCTGTTTGAATATTAAAAAAAGTAGAAAGATTGAGTTTTAGGTGATCTATTGAATTGCAGTAAATTAATTTCATTGAAATATACTTCTGTAATTAATTTGAATTAACATTATTTTTTGGTGGGGTCTACACACATATGTCACATACATGAAGCACATTTCCATAGTTGAAAGTAATTTTTTTGTGTGCGTGTGACATATCAGTATACATGAATCATATTTTAATTGTTAAATTAACCTTATTTTTATTTTTGGCCAACATACATAAATGTGTGTGTGACATGTGACTATAGATGATACACATATATGTGCGTGTCACATATCAGTATACATGACTCATATTTTAATAGTATTTTAATAGTCCCAACTTATTTTTTTGTAATGTAATTTAAATGTAGTTGTTTAATTAGTTTGTTGCAGGGGCAATACACATAAATGTGCATGTGACATGTCACTATACATTATACGCATAAATGTGCGTGTCACATGTCAGTATACATTATACGCATATATGTGCGTGTCAGTATACATAAACCTCTTTGTCTTCTTTAAATTTTTTTTTTGATGTCCTGTCTTGATAATAAAATAAGTAATATATTATAGCTTACCTCTCAGTTGTAATTTGCACAATGTAAAGTAGTAAATTAGGAAAGAATTATCTTCTCAAGTTTTAGCAGCAGTTATCTCAGAAGTCACTCTGTTCATCACCTGAGGAGAAATGTATTTTTCTCTGTCAAATAGGCAGTATTTATAAACTTGTAGAACATTCTGGAAAGTTAGACCGTTAGAACGCAATACGCATGCGCTATTTGCGTTCCAGCTTACAATTTACGTTCCATCCGCCATTTTGTGCGTAGTAGTGGTTAAAATGGTGTTTAATATGAGTGTGATCCGTTCCGCATAGTATGTGTTTCATTATTGCGAGTAAGTGTAGTGTAGTTACGTCTGGAGCCTCGTTTTCGTTTTGTTCGACGGCCATTTTTTCTCTCGCTTAGGCGATTTTCGGTCGTTTAAACTCTTTGTTTTGGACTTAAATGGACGTGTAAATGAACTTTTGGAGGTGCCGGATGCCCCCCCGTGCTGTAAGTAAGCTTTTTATGTGTTTGTTGTGTTTATTTCTTGTGTTTGTGATGTTTTGATGCGCGGCGGTTGGAATGGGTCTTTCGCGGCCGTATTTTTTTCCGATGCGGCCGTATTTTGTTGCGATGTTGCCGTATTTTTTTGCGATATACGCAGTTAGCTTTTACGTGTACGACGCAGTGTATTTGTTTCTAAGTCGTGCGTATGTGTGTTAAGAGCGTGTGAAGGGCCTTTTTTACTGTTTTTTTGTTAAGTCTTGCGTCTGTGTGTCTGGGTGTAAGCGGGTGTAAGGCGACTTTGAGGTTTTTTTTGTTATGAAGTTGTGTGTGTGTGTATGTGTGTGTTAACACAGCCGATGTTGGGATGCTCCCACCACCGCAAATGCGGACCCTCGCTTCGCGAGGATCCGCATTTGCGGGGACGTTGTTGGGTTTTTGTTGGCTGGGCGGTTGGGTTTATTCTGTTAAAAAGTCGTGTGTGTGTATGTGTGTGTTAACACAGCCGACATTGAGCCTCCACCACCGCAAATGCGGGCCCTCGCTTCGCGAGGACCCGCATTTGCGGGGAACTGCGTCCCTCGCTTCGCGAGGGACGCAGTTCTTGCGGGCTCGCTACGCTAACACCCGCAAGCGTGAGCAATGACTCGTACGCTCACAACTATATATGTGATTAGCAGATTATATCTCTCCACAAGAGGCCTTCAATGGTAAACTGTCCCATTTGAAGTATTGTGTCAGATCCACAAAGGACCTCTTAGATCAGCCTTGCAAAAACTAATTTAATTACATCGCAGTAAACCAGGACACAACCTTTACTATTTTTAAAACAATGCAAACAAATAATAGTCATTTACCATGAATATAATCACTACAGCAAGGTGTTACCCACTGATATAATGCGTCCAGTATTACAGTATTATACTATCGTTGATACAAGTAATAATCTATGATACATGTCCTCAGAACAATTAAGAGATCATTCACACTTTTAGAGACAAGTATCTAAGATATTATTCAAAATAATGATAGATCTTGTAGAACATAATTCTGGTAGTTGTACAAATAGACATGACATGTATTACATTATTATAATATCTAACCGATA
>JAPZIH010000513.1:0-20901 GCA_027410445.1 Discoglossus pictus
ACTCCCATAAGCCCTTCATTAAACCCTGTCACTCATAAGGGTCAATACAGACCCCCATAAGCCCTTAATTAACCCAATAACTCATGGGGGTCAATACAGACCCCCATTAGCCCTTAATTAAGCCTGTCACTCATGGGGGTCAATACAGACCCCCATAAGCCTTTAATTAACACTGTCAGTCATGTGGGTCAATACAGACCCAATAAGTCCTTAATTAACCCTTTCACTCATGCTGGACAATACAAACCGCCATAAGCCCTTAATTAACCCTGTCACTCATGGGAGTGAAAACACACCCCCATAAGCCCTTAATTAACCCTGTCACTCATGGGAGTCAAAACACACCCCCATAAGCCCTTATTTAACCCTGTCACTCATGGGAGTCAAAACACACCCACATAAGTCCTTAATTAACCCTGACAGTCATGGGGGTCAATACAGACCCCCATAAGCCCTTAATTAACCCGGTAGCTTATGGAGGTCAATACAGACCACCATAAGCCCTTAATTAACCCTATAACCCATGGGGGTCAATACAGACCCCCATAAGCCCTTAATTAACCGACCCCCATAAGCCCTTAATTAATCCCGTCACTCATGGAGGTCAATACAGACACCCATAAGCCCTTAATTAACTCCATCACTCATGGGGGGCAAAACAGACACCCATAAGCCCTTAATTAACCCTGTCATTCATGGAGGTCAAAACAGACCCCCATAAGCCCTTAATTAACCCTACCACTCATGGGGTCAATACAGACCACCATAAGGCCTTAATTAACCCTATAACTCATGGGGGTCAATACAGACACCCATAAGCCCTTAATTAATCCTGTCACTCATGGAGGTCAATACAGACACCCATAAGCCCTTAATTACCCCTATAACCCATGGTGGTCAATACAGACACCCATAAGCCCTTAATTAACCCTATAACTCATGGGGGTCAATACAGACACCCATAAGCCCTTAATTAACCCCGTCACTCATGGAGGTCAATACAGACACCCATAAGCCCTTAATTAACTCCATCACTCATGGGGGGCAAAACAGACCTACGTAAGCCCTTAATTAACCCTGTCACTCATGAGAGTCAAAACACACCCCCATAAGCCCTTAATTAACCCTATAACTCATGAACATCAATACAGACCCCCATAAGCCCTTAATTAACCCGGTCACTCATGGAGGTCAAAACAGACCCCCATAAGCCCTTAATTACCCCTGTCACTCATGGGGTTCAATACAGACCACCATAAGCCCTTAATTAACCCTATAACTCATGGAGGTCAATACAGACCCCCATAAGCCCTTAATTAACCGAACCCATATGCCCTTAATTAACCCCGTCACTCATGGAGGTCAATACAGACACCCATAAGCCCTCAATTAACTCCATCACTCATGAGGGGCAAAACAGACCCCCATAAGCCCTTAATTAACCCTGTCACTCATGGCGGTCAATATAGACCTCCATAAGCCCTTAATTAACCCTATAACTCATAGGGGTCAATACAGACACCCATAAGCCCTTAATTAACCCTGTCACTCATGGAGGTCAATACAGACACCCATAAGCCCTTAATTAACCCCGTCACTCATGGAGGTCAATACAGACACCCATAAGACCTTAATTAACTCCAAAACTCATGGGGGCAAAACAGACCCGCATAAGCCCTTAATTAACCCTGTCACTCATGGGGGTCAATACAGACTACCATAAGACCTTAATTAATCCTATATCTCATGGGGCTCAATACAGTCACCCATAAGCCCTTAATTAACCCCATCACTCATGGGGGTTAATGCAGACATCCATAGGCACTTAATTAACCTTATAACTCATGGGGGTCAATACAGACCCCCAGAAGCCCTTAATTAACCCTGTCACTCATGGGGGTCAATACAGACACAAATAAGCCATTAATTAACCCTATAACTTATGGGGGTCAATACAGACTCCCATAAGCCCTTCATTAAACCCTGTCACTCATGGGGATCAGTACAGACCCCCAGAAGCCCTTAATTAACCCTGTCACTCATGGGGGTCAATACAGACACAAATAAGCCATTAATTAACCCTATAACTTATGGGGGTCAATACAGACCCCCATAAGCCCTTAATTAACACTGTCACTCATGGGGATCAGTACAGACCCCCATAAGCCGTTTATTAACCCTGTCACTCATGGGGGTCAATACAGATCCTCATAAGCCCTTAATTAATTCTGCCAATCATTGGAGTCAATACAGACCCCCATAAGCCCTTAATTAACCCTGTCACTCATGGGAGTTAAAATAGACCGGCATAAGCCCTTAATTAACCCTGTCACTCATGGGAGTCAATACAGACCCCCATAAGCCCTTAATTAACACTATCACTCATGGGGGTCAATACAGACCCCTATAAGTCCTTAATTAACCCTATAACTCATGGGCATCAATACAGACCCCCCATAATCCCTTAATTAACCCTGTCACTCATGGGGTTCAAAACAGACCCCCATAAGCCCTTAATTAACCCCGTCATTCATGGGGGTCAATACAGACCCCCATAAGCTCCTAATTAACCCTACCACTCATGGGCGTCAACACAGATCCCCCATAAGCCCTTTCATTAACCCTGTCACTCATGGGGGTCAATACAGACCCCCATATGCCCATAATTAACCCTTTCACTCATGCTGGACAAGACAAACCGCCATAAGTCCTTAATTAACCCTGTCACTAATGGAAGTCAAAACACACCCCCATAAGCCCTTCATTAACCCTGTCACTCATGAGGGTCAAAACAGACCTGTATAAGCCCTTAATTAACCCTATAACTCATAGGGGTCAATACAGACCCCCATAAGCCCTTAATTAACCCTGTCACTCATGGGGATCAATACAGACCCCCATTAGCCCTTAATTAACCCTTTCACTCATGGGGGTCAATACAGACCCCCATAAGCCCTTAATTAACACTGTCACTCATGGGGGTCAATACAGACCCCCATAAGCCCTTTATTAACCCTGTCACTCATGGGGGTCAATACAGACCCCCATAAGCCCTTAACCCTGTCACTCATGGGAGTTAAAACACACCCCCATAAGCCCTTAATTAACCCTGTCACTCATGGGGGTCCATTCAGATCCTCATAAGCCCTTAATTAACCCTGCCAATCATGGGAGTCAATACAGACCCCATGAGTCCTTAATTAACCCTATATCTCATGGGGTTCAAAACAGAGCCACATGAGACTACAATGAACCCCCTCAGTCCAGTAGGGGTCCATATAGACCCCTATAGGACAATATTAACCCCTAGGTTAACCCTACAAGTGCCATGAGAGTCCTCCAGGACCCTCATGACAAAGTCTAAGCACTACACTACAATTTTAACTCTAAGAATACCCCATTAACCCATACTAAACCCTATATGATCCTAACTGGGCCTATCTAAACCTCTCTGGGCCTATCCAACCCTTACTGGGCCAATCGAAACCTAACTGGGTCTATTTAACCACCACGAGGGCCCTCCCCCAATAAACCACTAAATCTAAACTAACCCCCCCTCTACCCTAACCTATTAACCCCTACCTACCTAACACCCTATTAACCCCTCCACCCCACTAGTTGCACAAAATAACAAAAAGCTAAGGTACAAAAAATAAACAAACCTATGTTACCAAAAATAAAAAATAAACTAAGGTACAAAAAATAAAAAAAGGACATTACACACACCCCTCACTACAAAAAAAAAAAAGAACATCATAATCCCTTCCCACCACTACAAAAAATAAAAAAATAATTACACACCTGCAAAGAAAAGGCATACACAAATATACATTACAGTAATAAAGACATTATAAATTTACCCCTAACTACAATACATTTCCCCCTATCTATACATAACCCCCTATCTATACATTACCCCCTATCTATACATAACCCCCTATCTAGATATTACCCCCTATCTATACAATACTCCCTAAATCTAAGCTAAAATAGAATAAATAAAACCACTTACCTTTGCAGATGTCCCTTCAGATCGCACCCCCTAGGAAAAAAAGAAACATCAAAGTATTACATAATTAAACATTACATATAATAAATAAACATTACAAACACAGTATTAAACTTACCTTTCCATCATGTCCCCGTCCATCTTCTTATGTTCGCCGGATCAGCCCCTTGAAAAAAGATACATCACATTAGTCACACATAAACACAAATACACAAAACATAAATAAACAATACAAATTATAAATGTAAAACTTACCTGTCTGCAAAGTCCCCGGCCTTCTCCTCTTCTGCCCCAGCTGGGCCCTTGAAGAACCGACACTATTGACCCCCATGAGTGACAAGGTTAATTAAGGGTTCATGGGGCTCTGTATAGAGCTCCATGAGTTATAGAGTTAATTAAGTGCTCATGGGGCTCTGTATAGAGCCCCATGGGTGATGGGGTTAATTTTAGGTGCCTGGGGGGTGGTACTTATAGTACCCCCGCAGCAGGGGATACATTTTTTTTTATTGCGGGTGCTTTCAGGACCTTTACATTCCTTTAAGGACTCACAAGGCAGGAAATTGGTATTTTTTAAATGCAGCTGGGGCCTGATCGATGCCGATCGGGGACCCCCGCTGCAAGGGGTTAAAGTGGGGGGGCTGCGGGTGTCCCTATGGACCCCTGCAGCAAGGGGTTAATATGGGGACACTTTTGGGGGTCCCGATGGGGACCCCCAGCATAGAAGAGGGTTAATGTTAGGTGCCTGGTTAATGTTAGGCTAATGGTGTGCCACGGGCCCTTTAAGAACCCGCGGCAGGACATTTTTTCATTTTAAATGCAGCAGGGTCCTTATCAATGCCGATTGGGACCCCCACTGCAAGGGGTTAATGTGGGGAGGCTGAAGGGGTCACGATTGGGACCCCTGCAGCATGGGGATGTTTTAAGGGAGCAGGGGGGAGCTTTAGACGGCGGTATTGGGCTACTCCGATGCAGCACATATATGCTTTAGGATTCCTTTCTGGCACTTTTTTGTGCCCGTAGGGATTCTTCCAAGGTGCGAGGTTCACCTCATAGATTTATGGCTGCATGTTACTATGTAGATCTCTCTGCGCCTATTCTCGGCCGTCTTTCGTGAGGACCGAGGGAACTATGAGGGCTAATTTACTGAGGCTGTAAGACACAGTAACCCTTCTGGATCGCTACCTTGTCATGGTGAAGGGGCTTCTTACCTCAATGAAGCTGTGAGCGAAATCATGAAGGGTCACCCAAGATGGACAGGTAATTTTAGAGAGGTCAGACAAAATGCAGTCCACTGGAGTAGGAATTGGCAACCCACCCGAGTATCTTTGCCATGAAAACCAAATGGATAAGCACAACCAGAAACACAGACAGATTTTCCTGATGTGCTGCATCCATGTGGTCACTGAGAGTCAGACACAACTGAAGGACAGAACAACAACAGCAAGACACAGAGAGGACTATGTACTCACCTGAGCTCTGCAGCTGCTCCTCTCTGGTATAGGCCGGGGTGGTGACAGACAGGTCCCAAGCTTGGTGTGCGGAGCAGGGTAGTCAGAAACAATAAGACCATCAGAGTATTGAGAAAGCTGAAGCTCTACACGCAGCTCCCTCTATCTGCATGCACTGGGAGCTGGGAGTTGCTTTTTTTTCAATAAACTTTATTGAGATTGCATTAATGTATTCACTTCTGGGGGGACTGTGAGCGGTGCAGTCCCCGTATGATACAGGACTTTTCCCTCTCGGACATTCTGATTGGGTGATGCTGCGTTTGACAGACAGGCTCAGCTTTATCAGTTAGAGCACAGTTTGGGAGTAGACAGTTGGGAGTGACTGTTTTTTTTTTTATTCTCACATGCACCCTGATCTGTATTACTAGGCAAGTCACCAGTAGGGGGCTAGATGTGATAAGTCAGTGTGTTTAACTGCAGCACAGAGGGTTTTGAATTTGAAAGTGACAGAGGCAGCAATTAAAAAAACAGAATATTGAACATGATAAAAAAAAAAATATTATTTAAATTATACAATAAAGTACCGTATATAACTCGCGTATAAGCCGAGTTTTTCAAGGCTTTTTTTAAGGCAAAAAAGGGCCCCCTCGGCTTATACTCGACTCAACCCCCCCCCCCGTGTCTCTCTAACCCCCCTGTGTCTCTCTAACCCCCCCGTGTGTCTCTAACCCCCGTGTGTCTCTAACCCCCGTGTGTCTCTAACCCCCCGTGTGTCTCTCTACCCCACGTGTGTCTCTTTACCCCGCCCGTGTCTCTTTCCCTCCTCAACCTAAACCCCTCTGTGCCGGCACCCGGTATATGCTAATGACGCAGTGCGCATGTGACATCACATGCGCGCCGTGTCAAGGAGCGGAGGCCGGAGCACAAGGAGGTAAGTGAGGGGAGAGGGGGGAGGTATTTAGGGGGGTTTAGGTGGAGGAGGGGTTGAGGGGGTTTAGGTTGAGGAGGGGGGTTGAGGATGGGGGTTGAGGTTGAGGGGGGTTGAGGTTGAGAAGGTGGGTTAGGGTTGAGGGGGGTTGAGGTTGAGGAGGGGGGTTGAGGATGGGGGTTGAGGATGAGGATGAGGGGGTTGAGGAGGGGGTTGAAGATGGGGGGGTTGAGGAGGAAGGTTGAGGAGGGGGTTGAGGATGGGGGGTTGAGGAGGGGGGGTTGAGAAAGGAAGGTTGAGGATGAGGAGGGAGGATGAGGAGGGAGGTTGAGGATGAGGAGGGAGGTTGAGGAGTGGGGTTGAGGAGGGTGATAAGGGAGGGGAGAAGACACACAGGGAAGGGAGAGGGGAGAAGAGACACGGAGAGAGAGAGGGGGACACAGAGGGCACAAGAGGGACACAGGGGACAGCACATTTCCCACCCTTGGCTTATACTCGAGTCACTCATTTTACCCAGTATTTTGTGGTAAAATGGGTGCCTCGGCTTATACTCGGGACGGTTTATACTCGAGTATATACGGTAATTGATGGGGGGATTAAGTCAGTGCATTAATTTTGGGAGGGCCGTTGCCCATTTGCCCCTATGCAACAGCTACCCCTGTGCCTTTCCATGCTTTCCTTATTTCCCCATATTGGAACTTAATAGTTACGGACTTGACAGATCAAAGGATTTGTGGCCATAGAGTTCTGATTTCGAATTTCCCGTAGGGTTTTTACACCTGTAACCCCCAGGTCGTTTGCGGGTAGCTTTAAAAGGCCAACTTAATAGCCATAAGTCTTGTGGGCTACGTTACATGCTACGGTTTTGCACATTGGGGGAATTTAATGAGGCTGCAAATGTGTTCAATTTTGGGACAGTCCCACAACATGTGCTTTAGAGTTCCTACTGTGTTACATCCTCTGGAGCAGTTTCCCTCCCCCGAGTGATTTGCAAGTTTAAGCCTAGCTGGTGTAAGGTACCATCTCATGATGGTTTTCTACGCATTTTCCTTCAATGTAATATTTAAGGAGGAGTTTGCTGCATTTTTTACATTTGTCCCAATTGCATATCATCTAGGGCCATATTAAGTTCCACTTCCCAAGATGATCTGTAGGACAATTTGTTGGGAGTGGCCTCATCATTTAAGTAGTTGTAAAGCGTTGTGATATTTTTCTTACCTTTTGGATTATACAAGCAACATTGTTCAAAGGGAGTTTTGACCTATTCTGGTGTTGATCAACATCAAGTTAAGCCATTGAAACAAACTAGGCAAGCTAATTAATGGATCTGTAATGGTAAGTAAAATATAATCTGCAAACAGGCTAAGTTTATATTCTTTACCCCCTGATTCTGTTAACATCTGGGGATTCCCTTAGTGCTATCGCCAAAGGTTCAAGACACAGTGCGAAAAGTAAGTGAGATAGAGGACATCCCTGTCTTGTACCTCTAGCTATATTAAATAGTTGTGATCTGAATCCCTGGTAGGAGATATATGGTCTCGGGGTTGATTACAATGTCATGATACTATTTTGAAAACTTTTTCTTAAGCCAAATCGGGGTAAAACCACTTTTATATATGTCCAATCGATTCTGTCGAATGCATTCTCTGCATCAAAAGATAATAGCATTAGTGGTATATTTTTGTTAGAGGCTGTGTCAATAAGATTCAATATTCACCTTGTATTATCAGGTGCTTCTCTACCTGATATAACGACTACCTGGTCCGAATGGATCACAGACGGCAGTAAAAAAGTCAGTCTATTTGCTAGAATCTTAGAGTACAGTTTAATATCATTGTTGATTAAAGATATAGGCCTGTAGCTACTACACTGCATGTGATCTTTGATTTCTTTATGACCAAAATAATTTTTGCTTTCAGAAATTCCCTTTTCATGTTTTTTTCCTGATAGAAAATCATTAAATAGAAGTTGAAGATTGGGGTAACAGAGTCTCCATATATTGCTTGTAATTGTAGTTAGTGAAACCATTTGGACCAGGGGCCTTGTGGGACTTAGTAGCCGATTCAATTTCAGCTGTATCGAATTGACGGAATTTAATTGACAGAAAAAAATCACTAATATGGGATATATGGCTTTGTTTCCCGGAATGGGTGTGGGTCGAGTATAATTCAGTGTAAAATTGTTGTTTAAGTTAATAATTTAGAAATAAATGAATTTGCCCTCTGCTGTTGAAATCTCCTATCCAGCATTGTGTCTGGCTTATTGAAGTGCCTAAAAAAGTTAGATTGTGTACACTGCAGAATAGTCCTAGTTTTCTTTCTCAAAATCACATTCAGGTCATGCTTGCAGCAGAGAATCTCCTCATAAATTTGAAATGAGTGCTGGGTAGAGAATAATTTATGGAGGTCTTATATTTTATTGTTGAGTTTATCTATCTGACAATGATCTTCTTTTTTTGCAGCTGTCCCTAGTTGGATACAGACCCCTCTTATTACTGCCTTAAGTGCTGCCCATACCCCCATCGCATCAACTTCACCACCGTTATTTAGTGAGAAATACTCCACTAGTGCTCATGGCCAGATCACGAAATAGGATGAATTGACACATCAATTAGGTTAACACAATGTTTTATTTTGATTTTTTCATCAATACCTGGTAACTGGTACATGAGGAGTGTGTTTTTCTGTCAAAGAAAGAGTGTTGGGAGAGGAGGGAAGAGGTACAGATGATTGCATTTGTTATTGTCTGCGTACAAACAAGTACCTGCTTACTATAGTCCTCAGCTCCTGTCAGTACCTATCAATCCTGTCTGTTGTCTCAGCCATAGTAAAATTGGTATATTTATCAAAACACGTAGGGACCAGGACAGCTAAGTGGTGTAAACAAAGTTAAAGCATAACATATTTATATCGCTTATGTTTTCTATGAAAGCTATTTATCAAGCAGGAATAAACTTTATCTCTGATAAATAGCTCTATAAAAACATAGAGAATGGGGATGAGTAACTCCACATTTTTAACAGCCCCTTATCCCTCAAATTTTCAAATACATAAACTTAGTTCATTCTACTGTGGTTGTTTAAAACTTAGTGTTTCAAATGAAAAACATAATGTAACTTCAGGCAGTTAAATTGATGAATATATGATGCCAATGCTAGATGGGATTATACCTCTAAACTTGAAATCAATGTATCTTATGCAATAAAATGTTAGTATTTAAAATGCAAGGGAGTTGGTGTACTCATTTCTATCAACGAGATTGTGGATGTCATTTAAAATGATCTTTGCTGTAAAACTTTCCATCAATGTTTCAATATATTATATATACCATATAACTTTCTTGTAGGTTACATCCATCTTTAAGCTTCTTCTATAAGTGTTCTAGACACTGTAATTTCTAATAACAATAAATGAATAAATACCTCAGTAACCCCTTTAAAACTTTCAGCAGGATGGCAGTGGCTAAATGAAGTGTTAGTAGTACAGTCATTGTTCAGTAAAACATTAGAGCAGAAAGTTAAAGCAGCAACACAAGTGAAAACAAGATTGGCGGTTCCTTCTAAAAAATCAGTAATTTACGCGTTTTACTTTTTTTTGCTTTCAATGCTTTTCTTTTGTGTTCTTATTTACATTTATTAATTATTACATTTGTAACGGATCTACTGGCACCCCGACCGGGTACCTCCGTTGATGGACGCATCCTAGTTTGCGTCGAGGCCTACAAGCACCGCACCGGACACCACCACCACCACAGACTCCACAACCGCCGTAGCTTAACTGGAGCCTCACGAATAGCTGCTAGCAGCTGAACAGGAAAAGCACCCCAAGATGCTTACACTCCTGGCAGTCAGTCTGCAACAGCATACCATGAATCCCCCCAAGAACGAGACATAAGCTCTGTGTATGAGGGTCAAGCAGTGAACTCTCTTCTTTACATACACAGTAGGGGCAGTGACTACCTTTGGTCAACCCCTAATTACGTCTGGCCAATCAGACAGGGTTAAGGTGTGGGAGCCAGGAGTCCCCTCCCCCAGGAGCCACCCCCTAGGCGTGGCTAACTGCTCATTCTACCTCTGGCGGTGGAGAGAGTAACATCTCTAAGCTCACCTATTCCCCTGCTGGGAGTATGGGGAAACCCCAGGTCATCTCATTATTCAAGAGTCCCTACCCCCATTGTTCATGGTGCCATCTTGTCTGCTAAAACCCTTTTGTTCTGCTATCTCTTGTGTGGTTTAGCAGATACTATTAAGAGGCAGATGGGCAACTCCTGACCAAGTGTATGAGACCAAAGATATTTGACTGTATACCACACAATACAATATTTTTACAGATATAATAACAACATTTTATAACCCAGAACATATCTGCAGATAGCTTAGGTCTGAGCACACATTATTACTGAATGGCGCTCAGACCACATACATACAGTTCAATGGCCATGGAACCAAAGTCTTTCTGCATAGGAAAATAAAGTATTTAAATGTTGGTCCATAGTCAAAAGGCAGGAGGCCGGCAAACAGTCCTCTCCAAGACAAAGTGGCGAAGGGCACTTCGTCACAACATTATATTGTAATTACATTGTGTGTGTTTAAATAAAATACAATAATGAGGAAAAGCAAAATGAAGAGAAAGTTGTCTAAGAATATGTGATTCTTCAGGATTCAGGTCTGACTTACACATAGAGATATATTTATCAAATGGGGTTAAAAGTAAGGATGCATAGGGATAAGCAGAGTTTAATGGAGTTAAAACATAAAATATTTTAATTACCTCTGTTTCTATGATCATTATACTTCATTTTCAAGGCCTTAAGAGCAGTTACAAAGTAGGGCATTTAAGGCTTTGAGCCAATTGAGAAGAATGGGAAGGTGTCCTGTGCTAAAATCTTATCTTAATCCACCAATAAATCAACGAATACTGCTATCTCCTCTCTCTTTCCACTACTGAATGAATAAAAAAAATAGGAGAACACTTCCATTCAGTCTCCGAATGTGGAAGGTATAACCATGGCACCCTTCAGGCACAAGAAGTATGTACTACAACAAAGATGTGAAGGTTTGCCCAATTTACAATGATCTTGTAGAGGACCACTGAAATCTCATATTTACAGCATGCTCTTTTGAAAAATGTGACTTCATAATGTGATTTTGTTTCAGAAAGTCAAAAAAACACAACCTTTCAATTTGTAAATATTATATTAATTTTGTTTTACTGGATCAAGCCATTTGCTTTTGTTTCTAACAGGATTATGCATCTGAGGGGATGACCCCTTTGAATTACCACTTGAAAACAGACCTAAAAAGAATCCTCATCTCAGGCTATAGAACGAGATCAATCTAAAACAGAAGCATCCATGACACAAGTACACTCTGTTAAACTTAAACTGTTCTCAAAATGTTTTTATGCTCATAACTTATATTGCTGCTCATATTTTTAGTTTGTTACATACTTTACAAACACGTGAAGTTGTTCTCAAACTACAATTAGATAGGTAACATTGACTTGGTAGAACTGAAAAAGAAGTTATATGCAGCTTTGTCACTTTTTATTTAAGTGCATTGTTTGGATAAATTTTGAAGCTTCTGTGATAATTTTAAAAACATTTTTTTGTGCAAAGCAAAGTTGCCACAGACCTTAGGTAATCCTTTGTCTGTCCAATTGGTAGTTGGTGGCTGCAGATCTCGATTCCCAGTGTGCTTCCAGAGGAGGTGGAGTTGCAAAGTGATGACATCGGCTTTACCAAAGCAATGTCTTCAGAAAAAGTCTATAATTGACAAAATATGTATAGAAATTGCCACAGTGATTGCTACTACTGGGTCTCTTTAGTAGCAATAACATTGTCACGAAGCACAATAGGAAACAAGAACTGCAGCTACTAACAACCAACTGGTTGAACTAAAGAAAGACCTGTATTAACTTAACTTTGCACAAATTATTATTTGAATGTCATCTGAGAACATTCAAAATACCAAATACCAAATACCAGAAGCTTTAAAACTCATTCAAATATCAGCACTGATTAATAGATTACTCTACATAGTTCCATTACAATCGCCCTCGTAGCAGAGAGAAATGGCTTCCTTGTAACTCCTCTCCTAAACCGTCCCCACAACATAGGTCACACACACCAAGAACTGTTTTTGTTGCTCTCTTGCCCTAATGTGTGCATGCAGCCTGCTCGCAGGAGACTCTGAAGCTGCACAATGGTCCCCACACTACACTAGCCCTCACATCCCCCTTTCCCCTGCCATCTATATCATCCCATTCCCATTGCAGGAAAAGGGTTAAATAATAATAAAATATAATGCACAGATGCCCTTAAAGGCCCTTCATAGCACCTACAATTAACCCCTGTGCCACAGAGGTCTTATAAAGACCTTCGTGGCACTTAAAATTAATGCCTGTAGCATCTAACTGGACATTACAGGACCTCCATTGCTAATGAGTTCATTTTAGATACCACGGTTTCCTTACAGGACCTCAGGGGCATTAGGGTTCATTTTAGATGCCACAGGGGGCCGTTAGGGTGTGGTGGGGGTTAATATTGGATGCACAATGGGAATTTGTCACATATATCTGCCAGTACATTTATTAGCTCTAATGGAAAGCTTGTTAGTTTTGATGTGGATGATACATGTAGATGCCCTGAAAATATTTCTGGACTTTGAGATTTACAGAACTCCAAATAAATGTTTTGTAAGGTTATCATGATTTGAACATAGTTGAACAGGAACTCCCTCACCACCTGCAATAAAACTTCCATCTGGAGAATGTTTGGATTATTTCTGCAGACTCATTGGGTAGCTCAGGTCTTAGGGGTGGTTGTTAGTAGCACAACAGCACAGGGGTAGGAAAAGTCCCAGGAAACCGAATTAACAGTATGGCTGGAAAAATAGGTAGCTTGGGAATATGCCAGGCAGGTGGGTAGCTTGAGACATGCAGGTAGCTGAAGACAGGCATGAGGGTAGCTGGAGACAGGCAGGTAGCCCAGGGTGGTGTCAGACAATTAGGTAGCTGGAGACAGGCAGGTAGCTGAAGACAGGCAAGCGGGTAGCTGGAGATAGGCCGGTAGACCTGGGTGGTGCAAGACAGGCAAATAGCTCTGGGAGGTCTGCCAGACAGGTAGGTTGTTCTGAGAGGTGTGCCACACAGGCAGGTCATTCTGGGGGGGTCTACCAGACAGGCAGGTCATTCTGGATGGTCTGCCAGACAGGCAGGCAGCTCGCTCTTGGAGGTCTACCAGATGAAATGACTGAGCACAGAGGCTCAGTCTGACACGCTATTTCTGGGATGCAGGTAATGCCACAGTTTGGATGTGATCTATGCAAATGACTAGCACCAAGCTCAGGCAACACTGGTGTGTGAGATGACTCCTCAGCTACATGTTCTCTGATGGCTGATCATGTGGAATCACTAGAAGTGTCTATATTCCATTACAAGTTTGAGTGTTACCTCAGCCCTGCTCTGCCACACTTTACCTTCTGGAGATGGTGCTGATATGTATGGACAGCATGATGAGTCATCCACTGTGGACATATTCCAGTGCTATGTAAGACTGTGACTGGAATGTTCTGTCAGACTGAGAGTATTGAACATTCTGCAATGATTAGTGATTCATAGTCAGGTAATAATATGTAAGTGTACCACAAGTGTATTGGTTTTTGGTGCATATTCAAAGTATGACTTATTCTATTATTTGTGCAGTACCTTTTTATTTTTCAGCATTTCAAATTGCACTACATTATTATTTGGTCAGTGTCACTGCAGTATTATTATTTGGTTAAAATAAATGAATTATTATATGGCAGTGTTACTGCTTATTATTATGTGGTCAGTGTCACCGTATTACTATTTACAGTAAATTACAGTAAAATACAGTAACTAGACATTTGCCATTACGTCTTGCAAATGACAATCACCTATAATATGTAATAATCTGTGAGGCGTCACATCACAGATTGTCAGTAAATTTCACAATAGCCAGCAATGCCCATGCTCACTTCCTGCCCTGGATGTGTTGAGTTTGACTTGACTGGAGGATATCCATGAGGATATGCTAGAGAGGTTGGCCATTTGTGATAGAATAGGGGGGGGGGGGGGGGGGGGGGGCATATCTGGTGCTGAGAGGCAGTTTTTTATTAGGGTTCAAAAATCCTTTCCTTCTTCACCATTGCAAAATCTGACAGCTGCAGTTCCACCTCCGTCCGACAGATGGAGCTGCCGATTTCAGCATATAAGGCGGGCCGACAGAAGAGGCCTTGAGCTATGAGAGGTGTGCCCGACGAAATTAGCGATGGCATTGTTGTCGATTCTTCGCCATCGAGTTGCGCCATGTTGGAGGGGAGAATAATTCTTTGCCTTCCCTGGAACTTGATGGCGCCCGAAAACTCACAGCACCCTCTGGCGGATGGCACAGGTAACTGCAGCTGTCAGTGCTGCAGAAGAAATGCTCAGGCAAAGAAGGATAGATCCGGTGCAAAGGTAGAATGTATAGATGGAGAAGAGGAAGAAGCCTAGGACTGAACCCTGGGGTTCACCAATAGTAAGGGGCAAGGTGAAAAATAGGTGCTAGAGAAGGAGACACTAAGGGCCCTATTAAATTCTCCCTCATAGTTCTCTCGGTGCTCGCAAAAGGCAGTTTTCCTGCTGTTTGCGAGAACCGAATCTCTCGCAGCCTGCTTTACGATATGACTGCGAGAAAATGGCCGAGAATAGGCTCCGAGAGAGCTACGTAGCCTTAAATCTATGCACGAGTCTCGCATATCGTAAGAATCCCTACGTGGACAAAAAGTCCACGCAAGGGATCCGAAAGCCTCTACGTGCTGCCTCGGAACAGCCCGAGACAGCAGTGTGAGGCTCCCCCCTGCACCCTATACACATCCCCATGCTGCAGGGGTCTCTATCGGGACCCCTGCAGCACCCCCACATTAACCCCTTGCAGCGGGGGTCCCCGATCTGCATAGATCAGGCCCCCCGCTGCATTTAAAACTTTTAAATTCCCCGCCGCGGCTCCTTAAAGGGACCGCGGCACACTATTACCCAATCCCGGCCGCGGCACTTAAAATTAACCCCCCTCTATGCTGGGGGTCCCCATCGGGACCCCCGAAGTGTCCCCACATAAACCCATTGCAGGGGGGGGCCCCGATCTGCATAGATCAGGCCCCCCGCTGCATTTAAAACTTTTAAATTCCCCGCCGCGGCTCCTTAAAGGGACCGCGGCACACTATTACCCAATCCCGGCCGCGGCACTTAAAATTAACCCCCCTCTATGCTGGGGGTCCCCATCGGGACCCCCGAAGTGTCCCCACATAAACCCCCTGCAGCGGGGGGCCCCGATCGGCACCGATCGTGACCCTGCTGCAATTCAATTTTAAATTTCCCGCCTCGCGGGTCCTCAAAGGACCGTAAAGGTCCTGAAAGGACTCGCACTAAAAATATTAACCCCAGGCAACTATAATTACCCCATTAACTCATGGTGGTCAATCCAGACCACCATAAGGCTCTAATTAACCCATTAACTCATGGTGGTCAATACAGACCACCATAAGGCCTAAATTAACCCATTAACTCATGATGGTCAATCCAGACCACCATAAGGCTCTATTTAACCCATTAACTCATGGTGGTCAATCCAGACCACCATAAGGCTCTAATTAACCCATTAACTCATGGTGGTCAATCCAGACCACCATAAGGCTCTAATTAACCCATTAACTCATGATGGTCAATCCAGACCACCATAAGGCTCTATTTAACCCCATCAGTCCCATAAGGGTATATTATTACCATTATGGGCCTGTTACAACCCAACATTAACCACATAAGTGCCATGATGGTCCTCAAGGACCATCATGACACTAACTACAAACACTACACTATAACCCCCAATAAACCATTTAATCTAAACTAACCCCCCTCTACACTAATCTATTAACACTTACACTACCTACCTACACTACCTACCCCCTAATAAACCTTCCCACCACTCTAATTACAAAAAATAAAAAACCTACAGCACAGAAAACAAAAAACCTACAGTACAAAAAACAAAAAAACCTACAGTACAGAAAACAAAAAACAATTACAACCCCACCCCCCACTACAGAAAACAAAAAAATACATTACAACCCCACCCCCCACTACAGAAAATAAAAAAATTACACACCTGAAAAGGAAAGACAGATAAACACAATACAATACATACATATAATACATTACATACATTACATACAATACATGACATTACATATAATATATTAAATATAATATATTACATATAATATATTACATATAATACATTACATACATTACATACAATACATGACATTACATACATTACATATAATATATTAAATATAATATATTACATATAATATATTACATATAGTCCTAATCAAATACCCCCTATCTATCTAACATACAATCTATTTAATTTAAAATAAATCCTAACTATATCAAATACATCCCCCTATCTATCTAATATACCAAAAATCCTAACTACATACACAGACCATTATTCTAAAGTAAAATAAAATAATTACAGTCCTAACTACATACACAGACCCTAATTCTAAGCTAAAATCAATAAATTAAGACCACTTACCTTTAAGATGTTGCTTCAGATCACTAACCTATGGGTCAAACAAAAAATAAAAATTAGTACAAAACATTAACATCAAATAAATAAACATTCTATACATTCTAAATATTCAACTCACCTTTACAGCATGTCCAGTCACTGTTTAGCTCTTCCGGCGCGGCCCTGTTAAAAAAAAAACACAATACATGAATACATGAATACAATATATAAACAATAAATAAAATACACAAATAAACATCTAAATATACATTTCACTTACCTACCCGCGATGTCCCCGGCCTTCTCTCCTTCAGCCCCGGCTGGGCCGCGGAACCATTCGCGCTCTAAAAAAAAAAAAGAAAAAAAACTAACGGAGGTCTGCACTGGCAGACCTCCCCGACGCTACTGAACCTCCCGGAGTCGTTTCCGGGAGGAAATTGGCATTGGCGGCTTGTGATTGGCTGAAAAAGCTGTCTATCAATTTCAGCCAATCAAAAGTCGTCAATGTGTGAGCCAATCAGGATGGGATACACCCCAATATCCCACCCTGATTGGCTTAAACACTTGTCTATCTTTCTGGGAACCAATCACAACGCTCAGATGCCTTCAGCCAATCACTATGGGATACACCCCCACGGAGTGATTGGTAGAAGACATCTGCGCATCCTGATTGGCTCCTACATTGACGACTTTTGATTGGCTGACAGCTTTTTCAGCCAATCACAAGCCGCCAATGCCAATTTCCTCCCGGAAACGACTCCGGGAGGTTCAGTAGCGTCGGGGAGGTCTGCCATTGCAGACCTCCGTTAGTTTTTGTTTTTTTTTTTTTTAGAGCGCGGATGGTTCCGCGGCCCAGCCGGGGCTGAAGGAGAGAAGGCCGGGGACATCGCGGGGAGGTAAGTTCAATGTATATTTAGATGTTTATTTGTGTATTTTATTTATTGTTTATATATTGTATTCATGTATTCATGTATTGTGTTTTTTTTTTTAACAGGGCCGCGCCGGAAGAGCTAAACAGTGACTGGACATGCTGTAAAGGTGAGTTGAATATTTAGAATGTATAGAATGTTTATTTATTTGATGTTAATGTTTTGTACTAATTTTTATTTTTTGTTTGACCCATAGGTTAGTGATCTGAAGCAACATCTTAAAGGTAAGTGGTCTTAATTTATTGATTTTAGCTTAGAATTAGGGTCTGTGTATGTAGTTAGGATTTTTTGTATATTAGATAGATAGGGGGATGTATTTGATATAGTTAGGATTTATTTTAAATTAAATAGATTGTATGTTAGATAGATAGGGGGTATTTGATTAGGACTATATGTAATATATTATATGTAATATATTATATGTAATACATTATATGTAATGTATGTAATGTCATGTATTGTATGTAATGTATGTAATGTATTATATGTAATATATTATATGTAATATATTATATTTAATACATTATATGTAATGTATGTAATGTCATGTATTGTATGTAATGTATGTAATGTATTATATGTAATATATTATATGTAATATATTATATTTAATATATTATATTTAATGTATGTAATGTCATGTATTGTATGTAATGTATGTAATGTATTATATGTAATATATTATATGTAATATATTATATTTAATATATTATATTTAATGTATGTAATGTCATGTATTGTATGTAATGTATGTAATGTATTGTGTTTATCTGTCTTTCCTTTTCAGGTGTGTAATTTTTTTTATTTTCTGTAGGGGGGGGGTGGGGTTGTAATGTATTTTTTTGTTTTCTGTAGTGGGGGGTGGGGTTGTAATTTTTATTTTTTCTGTACTGTAGGTTTTTTTGTTTTTTGTACTGTAGGTTTTTTGTTTTCTGTGCTGTAGGTTTATTGTTTTTTGTAATTAGAGTGTTGGGGAGGTTTATTAGGGGGTAGGTAGTGTAGGTAGGTAGTGTAAGAGTTAATAGATTAGTGTAGAGGGGGGTTAGTTTAGATTAAATGGTTTATTGGGGGTTATAGTGTAGTGTTTGTAGTTAGTGTCATGATGGTCCTTGAGGACCATCATGGCACTTATGTGGTTAATGTTGGGTTGTAACAGGCCCATAATGGTAATAATATACCCTTATGGGACTGATGGGGTTAAATAGAGCCTTATGGTGGTCTGTATTGACCATCATGAGTTAATGGGTTAATTAGAGCCTTATGGTGGTCTGTATTGACCACCATGAGTTAATGGGTTAATTAGAGCCTTATGGTGGTCTGTATTGACCACCATGAGTTAATGGGTTAATTTAGGCCTTATGGTGGTCTGTATTGACCACCATGAGTTAATGGGTTAATTAGAGCCTTATGGTGGTCTGTATTGACCACCATGAGTTAATGGGTTAATTAGAGCCTTATGGTGGTCTGTATTGACCACCATGAGTTAATGGGTTAATTTAGGCCTTATGGTGGTCTGTATTGACCACCATGAGTTAATGGGTTAATTAGAGCCTTATGGTGGTCTGTATTGACCACCATGAGTTAATGGGTTAATTAGAGCCTTATGGTGGTCTGTATTGACCACCATGAGTTAATGGGTTAATTTAGGCCTTATGGTGGTCTGTATTGACCATCATGAGTTAATGGGGTAATTATAGTTGCCTGGGGTTAATATTTTTAGTGCGAGTCCTTTCAGGACCTTTACGGTCCTTTGAGGACCCGCGAGGCGGGAAATTTAAAATTGAATTGCAGCAGGGTCACGATCGGTGCCGATCGGGGCCCCCCGCTGCAGGGGGTTTATGTGGGGACACTTCGGGGGTCCCGATGGGGACCCCCAGCATAGAGGGGGGTTAATTTTAAGTGCCGCGGCCGGGATTGGGTAATAGTGTGCCGCGGTCCCTTTAAGGAGCCGCGGCGGGGAATTTAAAAGTTTTAAATGCAGCGGGGGGCCTGATCTATGCAGATCGGGGCCCCCCCCTGCAATGGGTTTATGTGGGGACACTTCGGGGGTCCCGATGGGGACCCCCAGCATAGAGGGGGGTTAATTTTAAGTGCCGCGGCCGGGATTGGGTAATAGTGTGCCGCGGTCCCTTTAAGGAGCCGCGGCGGGGAATTTAAAAGTTTTAAATGCAGCGGGGGGCCTGATCTATGCAGATCGGGGCCCCCCCCTGCAATGGGTTTATGTGGGGACACTTCGGGGGTCCCGATGGGGACCCCCAGCATAGAGGGGGGTTAATTTTAAGTGCCGCGGCCGGGATTGGGTAATAGTGTGCCGCGGCCCCTTTAAGGAGCCGCGGCGGGGAATTTAAAAGTTTTAAATGCAGCGGGGGCCTGATCGGTGCCGATCGGGGACCCCCGCTGCAAGGGGTTAATGTGTGGGGGCTGCGGGGGTTCCTATGGACCCCTGCAGCAAGGTGTTCATGTGAGGACACTTCGGGGGTCCCGACAGGGACCCCCGCATTGAGGGGGGGTTCATTTTAGGTGCCTAGGGGGGGGTTTGGAGTACCCCCCACGGCAGGGCTTATGTGGGGGACTGCCGCGGAGGTCCCTTTTAGGACCCCCGCAGCACTTGATGAGGAGTGGGAGCCTGCGATATCATCTCGCAGGCTGTCACTCCTCATGTACATTTACGCAGTGTAGATACGTACGGGCCTGCTGCGTAGCTCATACGTTGCTCGCAGCAGGGCTAATTTAATAGCATTGTAAGTTAGAGAAACTTTGCAGTACGTAGGGCTTAAGTAGAAGCCTCTTATTTACGAGGCTGGAATTTAATGAGGCCCTAAATGTTCAATCTTCAAGGTATGATGTGAACCAGGAGAGATCAGTGTGACAGATGCCAAGAGAGCAGATAATTTGGATAAGAAGAGGGTGGTCAACTGTGTTGAAGAGGGGCAGTGTGTAGGAGGTGTGGTAAGGTTCCAGGTTAGGAGGTGGTGGTTAGATAGAGGGAGTGGGGTGATGACCAGGATG
>JAPZIH010000514.1:0-20858 GCA_027410445.1 Discoglossus pictus
ATGTTCCAAATTTGGAGTGCGCACTAGATTTGCGTAAATATGGTATTCAGTTAAATTAAATGGCCTCTTCAGTTCCCTAACAAGAATAGCTAGTTTCAGTTACACATTAATAACCACTTCTGTCAAATTTAAACATTTTAATAAATATTAAACTAATATTTAAAGATTGGAGTAGGTCTCCAATTTGTATCTGTCCTGATAATATCAGGGATCTGGCTGAAACAAGTCTCAAGGGTCTTAAGAACAAATGTTCATAGGCTGCAACATATCAGCCAATGCACATCATAGGATCATAAAACTTTGTGCCTGAAAAGTCTGCACTACAGTTGGATATGTGAAGATAAGATTAATACACATTATTGTATCTTTAAAGGATTCAATATGTTTTTTTTTTATAATCATAAATGACAAATTTAAATATATAATGTCAAGACCAATATTGGGGATGTATGTTTGTCAAGGACAAGGATAGTCCATAGGTGGGCCTGGGTTTGAATCTGGATATAGTCCATTTGTTCTGGACTTCCACATCATTACATTTTCTATATATTCTTCCATAAGCTTTAGATAAATTGTATCATTTCACTAATATAAATATAATGGCACAGGAAGGAAGATGACCTAGGGAATGACATAGTCTGGGATCTACACACTGCATCCATTATGTTTATGAGCTTACATTCCTTTACAAGAGGGATGACTCTATACATCTGCCGATGTGAGAAGGGAAGATGCAACTAGAAGAATATGCTGGGGGCTGGATGGAGTAACAAAGGCCAGTAAGGAGCTGGTAGTTGTAACTGGTGCAAGGGCAATATGGCTATCATGATGTAAAACAAAATATCAAAGTTGTATGATAAGTACTTGATGGCAGAGAAGGATACTTGGACCAGTAAAGCTCACAAAAACTAATTCTGGATGGCTACAGGATTGTGTAGGGCAATGGGGAGAATATGGTAACTAAGCATATGTAACTCACAGAGAGGCAACGTACGTAGGATGACCTCTTATGCATAACATGGGTGGAAGCAGGCAGCTGGGGATTTGAACTTTTAGCAAGGCTTATTTGTGGTATCTTGTCCCATGGAAGTTTGCTTGATCCATTGGATATAGTTCAGATTGGTAACTTTGCGAAAGATATGATTGAGTGGCAGTGCTATTGAGTTTGTTGGGATGTGTACTTCAACCCTTAATGGTGGCAACCACTAGCTGTTGTGCCTCTCCTTATGGAGTCTGTTAGCTGATCAAGTCCCTTTTATTCGGGTGCTCTGGGATCACCTAGAGTAGTGTAGAGTTCTAGCTTTTAAGGTTGAATTAATAGGTATGTGCTATATCTGTATTTCTACATACACTGATAATGTGGTGAACTGAATTAACCTTGACAGAAGAACTAGAAATTTGGAAGAAGCCAATCAGTTATTCCCCCCCCTCCCCTCTCTCCAGACGAGGTGAATGAGAGATGGGTCATTCCACATTAAATCAATGCAAAAAACAAGGGTTTGGTCACCCTCCATCTTGGATTTTGATGAAATTTGGTGTACACCCTTCCCTTATGGCTGAAAGAAACCCCCTTATTTTTTCCCCTTTATCTCAGTTTTAATTTTATAGCACTTTCAGGGTTTCATTAAATCTGCGTTGTATGCTCCTCTTGAGATCCTCGGCAAGATACCATTGTGTACATTTTATTTGTTTTCTCCATAACCAATGATCAGATCTCTTTGAAATTGTACACAGAGCTCAATAAAACAGTGAGGATTTCAGAAAAAAAAAAACACACCAGAACTCCAACTGTAGTTCCACCAATGCCGTCTCATTCTGACCCATCTGCATCACCCAACTTCAGCTCTCTGTGATTCATACACAACTAGCATATGAAAGACTTCTCTGAACTGCAATCTGAGAAAACTTTAAAATATCTAATATTTTTAATATTTCTGAAATGAATAATTATTTTAATAATTTGATGTAATCATATTTGTATATAGTCAATTTTAAAATGTTTGGAATATTTTTCTTGCTAGGTCTTATTTCCTTCCATGTCAGCATTTAATGTTCTACTGACTGTAAATTCTTTTTTACTTTATTTTCTTTTTTTTTCAAATATGCCAAAATTAAAACAAGTCTGCACTTTTGAAAAACAACTATAATAACCAATATTATGTTTCATTTTAAGATGAACAACTTTGTTTTCATAAATTTTTTCTATTACAGCTACGGATTGTAATAAGGTTGTACAAAATGGTAGAGATGTTGCGAACAGTTCGCCCGCGGACTATTCGCGGCGATTTTGGCGTGTTCGCAGCGGACGGCGAACACATGCGCTTTTCGGTTCGCCCCTATACTTTATCATTGAGGAAACTTTGACCCTGCACCTCAGTCAGCAGACACTCCCTTCCAGAGCCTTCGATCTGAAGGACAGGCTAATATACTGCTCTGTTTCACCAGTCATAGTTGGTGTACCATACATTGGGAAAAAAACAACCCTTTTTTCCTTTAATCTACAGGTGTGTGTGTGAAGCCTATTGCATCTACTCTGCCAACTTTTGCCAGTGCACAGTGACACATATCTGGGGGCACCTTAGATTGCACGCGCAGTGCCCCAAATTTGAAGTAGGAAGTCCGACCAAGGATCTTTTTCCATCTCCCTGTTCCAAAAATCAATGCCATATACACGTCCCCTAATAGTGGATGTAACAGGGATTAAACCGATAGGAATAGTACTACTTAACAGTACACACCTTATAATAACGCAGACAGAGGCAACGCAGAGAGAGGAGTCTGAAGAAGAGGAGGAAGGTGGCTTTGTAGAGGTGGAAGACCAAACACAGCAGGCATCCCAGGGGGCTTGTTGTCACCTTTCGGGGACCCTTGGTGGCTGGGTGGAGGAAGAGACCTTCAATGACATCAGTGAGGACAAGGAACGGGACATGGCTAGCTTGGTATCCAACCTTGTGCAAATGGGGAGTTTGCGGTTGTGCAAAGGGACTGTTTGCGGTGCATTAAACGGGGAGATTGGTCTGTCACTGTGAAGCGGGTGTAACCCTTACACTACCTGATCGATACAACATCATACCTGATGTCTTAAAGCATGTTATTCCAAACAATTTAGGAATGTCAGGTGATTTATGCCCTTTATGGCTTAAAAACAGACTCTGCATCAACTATGTAATTTTCCGTGGGAGTTTTGCCATGGATCCCCCTCCGGCATGCCACAGTCCAGGTGTTAGTCCCCTTGAAACAACTTTCCCATCACTATTGTGGCCAGAAAGAGTCCCTGTGGGTTTTGAAATTTGCCTGCCCATTGAAGTCTATGGCGGTTCGCCCGTTCGCGAACATTTGATGGAAATTTGCGTCTGCTGTTCGCGAACCGAAAATTTGATGTTCGCGACATCACTACAAAATGGCTACGATGTCCAAAAAACTTAAAATTTTTGTTACATGTAATTAAAAAAAAACAAATTTTATTCTGTGTCAAGAAATAGCATGTCTTTGGGCACAATGAAACCAAAATGTTTTGATGTTGAAAATTATTGCACACGCTGAAAATTCAGGTTTTCTAAACCTAGTTTTTCCACCCAAAAAAAGAAAACTACGCTACAAGTACATTTATACATTTTTTTTAGACATTCAGGAAAAAAAAAGTTTGAGTGCTAGTGTATTTGTTTCCGGAAATCCTCATCGTTTTATTGAGCTGTGTGTAACATTTCAAAGAGATCTGATCATTAGTTAAGGAGAAAAAAAAAAAAAAAGGTACGCCAGGGTATCTTGTGCCGAGGATCTCAAGAGGAGCATACAACGCAGATTTAATGAGACTTTGAAGTGCTATAAAATTACAACAGTTTAAGATAGAGGAATCAAAATGTAAGGGGGTTTCTTTCAACCATAAGGGAAGGGTGTACACCAAATGTCATCAAAATCCGAAACTGAGGGTGACATGACCTCGTTGAATTGATGTGGAATGACCCAGATGTGTTATCTTCTCCTATAGACCTTAAACCCTTTGTACAAGTAGCTTGCTCCTCTCACTCTGACCAGAGTAGAAATTTGAAAAGAAAAACTACTGTTTTTTTAGATACATGCACCTAAAGATTGTTCAAAACAAATGATACTTTTGCACCACAGACATAGATGTCCCATTCTTCCCCTTCACTCCCAGAACAAAACACACAGCACCCTTGGCTCCTCTGCTCTTTTTATTTTCCATGTAGCATTTCCTGGAAAAAATCTAGTTGCCAAGTTTGATGTGACAGCACAGAGATCACAGGAGCGTGGACAGCAGGACACGGAGATACAGCACAGCATATACAATAAAAACTGCAGGCACCACAGGGGGTGGGATACCAGATGAAGGACACGCAGATTGGAGGTCCCCAGGCACCTTCACAATAAAATCTCTCTCTCAATAAATAGTCAGCGCAGTGAAGCAAATGAAGATGAGGGAGCAGGGAAGGGAGATCTAATGCACATTGCTGGAGTTGGGTTACCCTCAGCAGCTTCCTAGTGAAATTGAAGATGAGGGAGCAGAGAAGGGAGATCTACTGCACATTGCTGGAGTTGGGTTACCCTCAGCAGCTTCCTAGTGAAATTGAAGATGAGGGAGCAGAGAAGGGAGATCTACTGCACATTGCTGGAGTTGGGTTACCCTCAGCAGCTTCCTAGTGAAATTAATTTGGAGATCCCATGCGGGCAGGCTTTGGAAAATAAAACTATATTCTGAAATGTCCTGCACCCCTCCTCATCCCATATAGAATCTGTCACCACTGAACATCATGGTGTCCATAAAAATGTGAACTTAAAGTGAGACAGCCAAGACTACACAAACACATGAATTATTAAAAAGGAGTGGAAAGGCTAGATAATTTAATTTCCCACTCCTCGAATGCCTTTATCTTACATGGGAGAGGGTATTCAACTACCTGAGATTGACCTGAATACTCATGTATTGTAAGATTAATATACACATACTATCGGGCGTCTTGCACTGAATTATTGATCATTCTGGACTAATCATGTACGCAAAACTTATATAGAGATGCCTGGACTGCATGTATATTTGCTCAAATACTGTGCTGTAAGGTGCCTTAATAACAAAGTATTAGGTGGGTAGTATTGCACCTATGAGGAAGGGGAGGCAATTATTATACTTCACATCTCCCCAGATATTAAATATCAATACTGTACCCAGTCATTTTAATTAAGAAATAAGATCATTCTACATAGAGGACTTTAGAATATCTCAGAATAATTGGAATGTTTCAGGGCATATATGTACTAACTACTTAACATAAATACTTCCACTTCCTCAGTAAACATGATGCATAATGTAACTATTTATAACAAAATATTGATTCATAATAATAATACCTAAGGAAAGGGTCTATTCACTGATAAGACACGGGCAGGATAGTGCAACCAGGCCCTTTCTTGGTAACGCAGCACTAAAAAGATAAAACTGCTCTGTGCCCGCTGCCGCAATCTAAGATGCAGTCCCACAACGCCACTGGACGCTGTAGATGTTGCGATATGTTACACTGTAGTATAATGCTAGGCTTGACTGGGAAAAGGAGGCGTTCTAGGAAATTAATATAGTAGCCAATTGCAGGTTTTAATAAAATATGTGCTTGAAATGCTACCACATCCTAAATATATCAGAAATGTACTGCAAGTGGGACTGCATCTTTAGACCGGAGGGGGTGCGGTAAACGGCAATGGCAGGACACATGTAAATACAGCAGTACAAAAGAAAATGCTGGTCTGAGGTATACCAGGAATAAACAAAACAGGGGATATGTTGTCAATGGATAGAGCATTGAGGCTTGGAAGAGAGAAGCACAATCTGAAAAATAATTGTAATTAACATAAAAATGTCCACTTACGGTCTATAGATATTCGTTCTGTACCCTCTTTTTCCCTAGTGGAACTGCAGCAGTAGTCCAAAATCCTTTTACCAAATGTGTTCGGAGATTATAACCTTAACAACTAGTCCATGCTGGGATAGGATTTGTTCATCACTGGGAGCCACCTATATATATCCAGGCACTTTCAGTTAAAAATAAGGATGTGTACTGCTTCTTGCTAGATACTAAAAAGTACCACCCTGGTGTATTAAAAAAAAAAATTAAGATCCTCCCCCCCCCCCCAATCCAAGATTGATGAACAAGAGTATTACAGTTTAAGTTGCATGATTTACTTATCAGTTCACACTTCTCTATCCAAGATTTATTTATAGCCTTGATAGTGTAATGAGAGCCTAACCAAGGGAAAAGGTAAGATCCTCATCCACGGCTAATATTGGTGAAAGAAAAAGATCGGACATTGAAACAAAAAGCAAAATGGCAGCTGGGGTAGGACAGAATTTTACCCTGTAGTTGCCAGGAACCAACGTTAAAACTTCCCCTGGATGTTACCAGGCGGGGCACAGCAGCAGAACGTGGCACACAACAGGCAAGAAGTCTCTAGGGAAGGTGGTTTTGGGATGGGGAGGAGTGCCTGCCTAATCCTCATCTTCCACTGTAAGATTGGGGTGGGGGCGATGGAGGATGAGAGGCTGGCGGTGAGATGAGAGCACAAGATCACAGTTGGGATGATGGTGGGGGGGGGATTCATGTAGAGACGCCCTCAAGGTCCAGTGCACCGCGAACAGACCCAGCCCTCACTAAGCTTGAAAAGAGATTCACCGCCCAAAAAACATTTTATAGTGGGGATTCATTATGGGGGTTATCCATTAGGAAATACACCAACTAATGGCTGTGTAGCAATAACCAGATAACACCAGGCGCTGCTACATTTATCAATAAGTTACCCTGGTGCCATCTTGTTATGGGTGCTACAGTAAGACTGCTCAAATACAAATTTCTCACTTGGGCTTTAGTGATTTACTCTTCTCTGGCACCATAAGAAGTTCGTTTCTCATAATTTTTCCCAGCAAGGGCTGTTCGGGTGCTCTTGAACCAGGGTCCTCCCACCCCGTTAATGCCCAGCCTGACTCAGTCTGCGCCTCACCCTCTACCAGTTAGAGTTCTCCCACCCATCATCTGTTGTGGGTGCTTGCCCCTTGCCTCCTTTCTTCTTTGACCCCTCTGCACTATCCCAGTGGGAGTCCCAGTTCTCCCAGGTGTCACTGTTGCTGTTCTTATTATTGGAGGTGGTCCCGGACCCCCAAACCTCCCAGCTATCAGAACTCTTCCTCCCTGTGGAGTTTTCAGGGAAGGTCCAGCTATCCCCGCTGGGTGACTTTGAGGGTTTCTTGATTTCCTCAGAGCTGCCGAACGTCTCCCAGAAAGATTTGCCTGGGGTAGTATTCTGGTAACCATCTTCATTGCCTTCACCCTGCTGGTAGCCATCACCGGAAGCAGAGCTGGGAGTGTGGGGTAAGGAAGAGAAGAGAGGGAAGGAAAGAAGGTGAAAAGGAGGAGACAAATAACCAGGTTACTATCTATGAACCCTGCGATAAATATTCAAACACACTCTGGTACATGTATGTAAAGCTATATAAACAAGTTTTACATAGAACTGCTATTCTATCCTACAGTATTATTATTACTATTATATGAACAGTGTTTATATTAAGTGTCACAATTTCAGGAAGGTGTTAACTAAAGTTTTATCCATTACTGACAGCACTGGTGGTTGTAGATGGCACATTCCCACTGTGCAGTTAGAAACCTTATCAGCAGAAAACAAAAAACGGTAGATTCCACTGCAGCATAATTACATATAAAAAGTGACAATGATAGACATCTTAATTTTTTTATTTTCTAAAAACATTTTGCCTTTTTGTAATTGTACTTTTTAAACAAAGCACTACTGTGGGTCCTTAAAAAAAAGAAACAAGGAACGTAGATATCTGCACTGTTATAAATTGTGAATGGATGAGTTAATATTAAGTTATAGCAGACCGCATTGTAAACGCAATAACACACAACACTGGTACATACAACCGGTAACGCGCGCACTCACCCATCTGGAGTGTCCTCGCTTTTGCCTGAGAAGAATGAGGTGACATCTCTCCAGCTCTTGCTACCGACCCCCTGCACCTGTGATGATACAAGGGGTTAAACCTCAGAAATGGTTATACGCCTTACTCACTTTTCTTAATGTGCTTAACACACGTTTTGATACCGGGGTCATTACAAACAATTATGAAGAAAAGATTTGAACTGGCTTACACATTAGCCTCTGTTTAAGCCATGAGCAGAAAGCCACTTTTAGAGAAATTGTAAGCATTCTGTCCGCATATAAAAGGTTTCCATCTTGTCCGACTTGAGCACTTACTGATAAAAATAGCCATCAGGCTCAAAGCCATCTACTGAACAGGTCCAGTTAGAGCTTGAGGACTGATCACTTCCATTGCACAAGCTCAGAAGCAAGCAGCTTGCATCAATAAATGCAAACACTGCTCGTGCAGAAATGTTAATGTCCCTCTCATACAAATTATTATAGATAGATCCAGAAGAATGATGTGATATGAGTGTGTTCTATATATATATATATATATATATATATATATATATATATATATATATATATGTGTCTTTTATACAATTTATACAATTAGGACTGTAATCCATTAAAGGGGTTTGGAAGGTTCCTGGATCTTACTAGGTATATAATATCCCTGTGCATCTGTTTGCGTTTATGTACTTTATTTTATTAAGAAGTGCTTATAGGCTTTGCATTCACTACCTAAAATCAAACAGCCTGCCCTCTGCAGCGTATGAAGACACAGACTCTGTGGTACTTGCTGTGCTGTGTCTCATACTAACCAATCAGTGATCATCTCTCAGAAACATGCTGCAACATATTGCCGAGACGTGGTACCTGATAGGCTAGGATACTACGCTGCAGAATGCTACCTCTAAAATACTGCTAGAGCACAAAATCACTCACCACCACAATATCCAAGGAAAGCAGCGTTTGGTGGGAAAGATAAAAACAAGATTGGTTAGCGGATGATTTAATAAATACAAAATGGCATGGCAGCTGTCTCCATACTGGTATTCATTGGGCACAGATAGCGAGCAACTGGTCGGCAGACTACTAACCCACAAAGTGTCACCCTGAGTATGCCCAGGTATGGAGACTGGCTGCAGCATGCCAACAAGCACTGCCTACCTTGGCTGCCAGTTGGGACACACCGCTGCTTACATCTTCAATGATTCGCCCGTCTTTCACCTGAAGGATGGGGGTAAAGGATGAGGAGAAGGAGCAGGTGAGGTCAGAGGTAAGATTAGGGTGAGAAGGGGCAGCCAGATTCCCATCATTAGAGGGGGCATTTGATCTGAGGATTATCAGCAAGAGCGGAGCAGTGTGTGGGATGAAACTGCCACTGAAAGTATATATTTCTCGCCAACTGAAATAAAGTGGCTCAGCAAAGGTCCCAGCTAAAGAAATAACAAGAGTTGGTTGTTATTTTTGTTTTTTTTTATTTGTAAAAGTTCTAGATAACCAAGCTTGAAAGTTAGGTATTTTAAACATAGGTTACATGAAAAGATCTTCCCTCTCTGAAGTCAGATACTCAAATGTTAGTGCGATTAATCTAATTTGTACCAAATGAGTATACTTTTCTTCATCATCAAGCCCAGAGTTGATTAATGGACCCAAATAAAGCCATTAAAGGCATATCCAAGATAGCACATATCAGTGATACACTACATACTCCAGGCTGCTTTACAGCACAAACCGGAACAAGAGAGTTTAAATCAAATCTTTCAGCTAATCTGATTGGCCAAAACAAATCATTTTAATTTTGATGCTTATTTAGCCTGGGTTCGGAGGGTGTTAACCCTAATTTGCAACAGGTGAGAAATTACAAGAGATTTTGCTGACTTTAATGTAAGTGTTTAAATGTTTATTTTGGGATGTTTTCATGCAAAGAATGTTTTGCATACACTACTAATTCTCCTTTATGCGATGCATTCATAATCTAGTTCACTTAGATAGGAGGAACATTTCCCATAATATATACTGAAACATCTTACCCTTTAAGCTCAATTACCTAGCACCACCACTCTTTGTAATAGTATTTAATTGCAATTATATATATTTTTTGTGTACTTTTCATTTCTTCAGTAAATGAGGCCTTTTCGGTGTCATTTTAAATTCTTTTTTTTGAATGGTAGCTCAAAAGACTGGCTGCTGGCTCCATTGATCAAATCAAATTGTTGACTGCATTGACCAATTAGGTTGGTCAAGAGTTCGTCAACAGTTATGGTAGTGACCATGAAATTCATAAAGAATATACTTGGTAGGGATGGAGTGCATAATACATATTTTAAAAGTAACATTTTAGCTAGTCTATTGCAAAAGCTTGTTTTTCAAGAGAAACCATTTTATACATACAGCTTACGTGATAGAACTTATGTCTGAAAATTTAGCAGCTGCCTGCTAAGCAAAGCTACCTCCCCCCAATGACCTTATAGCTGGGGAGAGTGTCTCATGCCTGAAAATTTAGCAGCTGCCTGCTAGACAAAGCCATCTCCCCCAATGACCTTATGGTTGGAGAGAGAAGCAGCAACTGAGTTTGGTCTTTGGAAAGTTTATAATTGCACATTACTTTTTTAAATCACTAAATTGAGGAACTTTTAAATAAGCAATGTCTGATTAAAACATCCCGCTCCTGTTGGACCATTATAGTGATGTATTATTTGGAAATATATTGATATACTTTCACAGGCCTTTTAATCCGCCGCTCGGTGGTGCAATACGTTTTAGACCCATGCAAGACAGTGCAATTAAGCAGTGAAGATTTGTGATAAAGGTGAAAGGAAGATGTGCCGTTTACTAGTTAGTGTCTCAGGAAAGCTTGGACGGAATTAAAGGGTTGAGCAGCCCCATCTTTCTGCAGTGATAGTCTTCATCCTATGCAAGCAATCAATGTAGAGGAGGCTAAACCCCAGCATGCATTACCACCACATTTTGCAGAGTAGCAAGTACCTGTCATGTAGAGGATTAGATGCACAGGGGTTAATCACAACACTGTGCAATGGACCCAGCAGGGTTAAACATCAGGAGACAGACACTGAAATTACCTTCTCCTGGGCTGGTTTGACAACACTTTCATTAATGGTCTGGCCTAGCTCAGAGGCCTATCCAGGAAAGAAAGAACAGGACAGGAGTCAGGGGATCTGGACTGCTCTGGATGCCAACACGGACATTCCAATGGGGAGGGTACAGGAGACATGCAGAGACCACGTGTGTGTGCAGGACACGCAAGTCAGGCAAACAAGGGCAGGAGACAGCACAGAGCAATGCTCAAGGACAGGGACGCTAGGGCAGACAGACGGACAGCAAGGGAGAGGGGTAAAGACTGATAGGAGGGGGGGAGGAATCAGACTGAGAAAAGAGGCACCGGGGGGCCAACCCCACTGGGAAGAAAGGCACCGGGGGGCCAACCCCACTGGGAAGAGAGGCACCGGGGGGCCAACCCCACTGGGAAGAGAGGCACCGGGGGGCCAACCCCACTGGGAAGAGAGGCACCGGGGGGCCAACCCCACTGGGAAGAGAGGCACCGGGGGGCCAACCCCACTGGGAAGAGAGGCACCGGGGGGCCAACCCCACTGGGAAGAGAGGCACCGGGGGGCCAACCCCACTGGGAAGAGAGGCACCGGGGGGCCAACCCCACTGGGAAGAGAGGCACCGGGGGGCCAACCACACTGGGAAGAGAGGCACCGGGGGGCCAACCACACTGGGAAGAGAGGCACCGGGGGGCCAACCACACTGGGAAGAGAGGCACCGGGGGGCCAACCACACTGGGAAGAGAGGCACCGGGGGGCCAACCACACTGGGAAGAGAGGAGAGGAACAGAGAGATTCTCACAACAAAGGAGAGAATCAGACAGAGAAATGAGGCACCAGGGCAAACCAGACGACTGAAAGAGACAGAGTCTGAGACCAAAGGAAAGAATCAGACTGAGAAAAGAGGCACCTAGGCAAGTCAGACTGAGAAAAGAGGAAGAAGACTGAAAGAGAGAGAGTCTGACAGCAAAGGGAGAGAGGCACTGGGGCAACCAAGATTGGGAAAAAGAACTGAAAGAGAGTCTGACAGCCAAGTGGGGAATCAGACTGACAGAAAGGGAAAGAGGTACAGGAGAGAGTGAGAGAGACAATGACAGTAAGGGTCAGAAATGATAATGAAAGAAGAAATAAAGATAATGGGGGGAGAAACTCAGGATAAAAGAAACCATTTCTGAAGTCTTTATATAAAGTAAAATGATAATAATATCTGGGGCTCCCAGATAAGCATGACAAAGTCTAGGAGAAATTAAAATATGCAACATGTGAAATGGAGAAAAAACGCAAATAAACAAAAAGACTGTCAACTGCAGAGCTTGAAATTTGGTATAAAATGAGTAGGAGAGATACTGAGAGACAAAGACAGATGAGAGGTGAGTGAGGAGAAAAACACCAGAAGTTGCAATGACTTCCACCTCTCAGGGTGGGTGACACAATAGGACAAGTACAATGGGCTGTACTGGGCATTAACCATAGGCTCTCAGTTTGGTGCACACAAACAAAGCAAGACAGCAACAAGCAACACTCACACAACACAGCCACGGAGAGAAGACGCCACAACAGCACCACGTGGCCACTCACGGACCATGCACACAGATATGCCAGAGGCATTACCGAGTCCGGAGGCTGCTTGTTCCCTCCCCAAAACTGCACGTTGGCAGCAATGGTGAGGGTGGGGAGAAGAATGTGCCTTTAGTACGAATAAGGCATTGTGGGGAAAATGTAAGACCCTAACAAATATTGTATTATGGGACATTCTGGGCAGCTACAGCAAGATGGTGAATCAATCTGCGAAATCTTACCTAGATTTGGAGCTGAACACTAACTAATGTTCAATTAAAAACTGGCTATAGATACTCATCATTGGATTAAGCCAATGTGCATCTCCTCAAAATGTTGATTTCATGCGATAAACAAAATCACATTATTTTACAAATTATGTTGTTGCAAACACAATATACCTTAATGTTATGATCATGTAGTTAGATTTGCTCCTCCACATTTACAGTCACTTTGATCTACAGATTAGCTAAACATTTGCATAATATATCCCACACAAATTATGCAGAATAAACTGGTTGTTGTAGTGACATAAGGATGAGAGAGATTCCAGCTGAACAAAAATCTCTATTAAAAGTTATTAATATAAGCTTTCTTCTCAATTAATGGGCAATATGATAACAACCAGTCACTGCAGCGACATCCATGGTCATTCTATAGATCATGTTGAATGCAGGGGGTAGGGATAGAGGGGACAACCTGTCTTGTGCTGTGGTATCTTATGGTGAGATATCCATATTAGTTAGGAGATAACATAGGGCGAGGAGTCCGGTTAACTTAGGGGAGAGCCACCAACTCCTAACTATTAAGTATATTTCCCATAGGATGAGTCTGACTGGAAATCAGGGACATATTACTCCATCACATATAACAGTAAATGGATCTGATGCCGTTTGCAACTCTGAAACATGTACCATATATTTTATCTATTTTTATTATACCTAGCTGAAGAAATACAGGCAATTTTTTTTATTTGAATCGGTATAACTCATCTTAGTTACAAAATCGTCTATATGTATTTGCATGCTGCAAAGATCCATCTATTTCATTGCAGCTCCATATAGTGCATGAACTAGTAGCTACCTTTAGAAATAAACAATGGCCAAATGTGAAAAGCCTCCAACAATATATACCAGTACAAAAAAAATACCAAGAGGATATCTCTGCCCATCTCAAGGATCTCCCTCAAACCACAACAGTTATTCGCACATTAATATTTACCTTCTGTGATGCTTGAGAACCCAGCTTGGTTGCCTAGAAAAAGAAGTTTAATATTACATATGATCCACAGGTAAGACAAGAGCGTCCCAGCTCTCCCAGGTTTTGTCCTCCCATCGGCAGGATATATACATATACTATGTGGCACCACATTTTACAGACATGCAGCGAATAAATATATCCCACCAGCTGGTTGTGTGATCCACACATAATCCCTGTGTCTCATGTATGCCCCTACTATTTATAGACTCTATGCCCCTGCCAGTATGTTAACAAATGTTGTACAAGTATCCTGAAATATTTGCTATGTAGTATTATCCAACATCTACACACACATTATATATATATTACACAGTATGACCCAATTACTTACACTCTCCTTGGCCACAGAAGCAAATTTAGTGGCTCCAACCGTGAAACTGCTCCAGCCCTAAAAGAGACAGAGACAGTCACCTCCAGATCTCTAGCACAGACAGAGAAGATAACAAAGTGCATCAACACTGAGTTATGTCAATCACAAATGTCATATTGCTGCACTGGATGATGTAGAAAAAACAAGAGAGATGCTTGTGGGGAATATCCCCCTCTGTGCAGAGTGACAAAGATATAGGACAAGAAGTTTATCCACCCCATGACGGGGGACAAAAACTCAAAGCAAGCAGCGGGAGGGATAATTTTATAAGACAAAGATTAAGGAGTGTAATTGCAATAGCATGAGCATTGCCTGGGGAGTGTCATCTGTGCCGGTTCTGTAGTGTGTCTGGCTGTGTGTGTATATAATATAAATCTCTGTCTATATATATATATATATATATATATATATATATATATATAGCACAAAGTAAATATACAAATACATGTGTACTATGAAAAAAAAAAAGTTTAATATGCAACCTCCTCATAATTCTAATGTAAATAATACTCAACGTTTTTATTCCTTCATGTTAAGTACCCGTGACCCACCAATAGTGCTTAATGGCCATTCCCCCCTCCAAAAAAAAGCCTGCTTGAAAAAAAAACTTCTACCTACCCTGTTTGGTATCATCAAACTTCAAATGGAAAATCACCAAATACTTAATAAGGTTGAAGAAACAGCCTTCCTCGAAAAGCTGATATTTATGATAGATAATTACTCAGCCATTACCAAGTGGGCACCTTGGTTAAACCAAGAAACTGAGTAATATGCTCCCGTTTCAAGTCTCAGACAAAAGTCACCCCTCTCAACTACCCTTTAACCCTTCTCTTTTATTCCCTTTCTTTCACCCCTCGCCATTTTTTTGGACTATACTTTCTTTTAAAGAAAAAGTATAAGTATATATAAAATATACCGGACTGTAGTCAAATCATCCTTCCATAATAATAAAGAGAAAAACGTAAAGAAAAAAAATAAGTAAACAGAATACAAACTGCCATATAAATAATTATTTATTTATCTGTTTGTGATACCGTACAGGTTGTAACATGTAGAAATAAAAAAATGTATTTATCTATGCTTGGATTAAGAGGCTGCTTTCTATGGCTATTACGCCTTTTTCTCCCCAGAGTATACGAGTAGCCGTGTATTTCCTTTATTTGGCTTTGTTTCTCTAGATTTTTTGGGGGTGCATTTAATTGGTAAGTACAGTTAGGGTGCTGAGCAATGAATGTTTGCGCTGCTTTCATTTTGTTGAAAGGATAAGAACGCGTATTTTCTGTAGTATGTGTATGAGAAAAGAGAAGACCGGAGTGTGCAGGTTCTGTAGTATGAATAAGTGTATATAGAAAGTGTGTATAGAGAAAGATCAGGAGCCTGTCTGTTCTGCCGTGTGTATAAAGAAAGAGTTGTGTCTTTTGTGTAATATCTGTAGCTATCGAGGAAAGCTAGGATTAGTACACTGGGAGCGATACGAATACAAATACCAGATTCAGTATGGGATAGGTGTAGCATCACCCCCAGACAAGTATCTGCTGCGCCTAATTGTAGCGCTAGCCCTGGTCTCAGGACGCATTATGTCCCATAACTTCCAGTACTCATGGATCAGAGAAAGTTTGTCTGGTATCCCAAAAGGTGACACAATCCGGAAAGATCTGTATGTCATGGAGCCCATTCTACCCTCTACAGCAGGGGTCACCAAACTTGGTCCTGGAGGGCCGACCCAGGCCTGGATTTGTGGATATCCTTGCTGCAAACAGGTGAGTCAATCAGGATGGCTGAAGAAACAAGATTCTCACCTGTTTGCAGCAAGGATATCCACAAATCCAGGCCTGGTGCGGCCCTCCAGGACCGAGTTTGGTGACCCCTGCTCTACAGGGTGACAAGACGGCAGGGATGGTTGGTACATGGGGGTCAGTCCATCTCAGTTATAAGTTGTGGTTCCCAATATTTTTCAGTGGATCACTGAATCGTTTACTAGGGTCTTCAAGGTCTGCTAAGGGGTCGTGGCAGACCACCTAATGATCTTTCTGTCTGCCTCTGATATTATAGCATGCCGTGTTATATTTGAATATAGCCTGTGTAAAGCCATAAAAATCTAGTAATTTGTTTTTATGCATTTTCATGAATTTTGTTTTGTAATCTTAATTGTATTGTGGGCCACCTGACTGGAGCTCGCATACCCCCAATGGTACAGACAGAAGAGCTGTAGCATATGCAGAATGACTTCACCTGCAGACTGACACACACTTACTGAGTACAGGGAGGTCATTGCATTATTCAGGAAATCCTCTTCCTTTTTCGGAGGGGTGACTGTGTTCCCAAATCCAACGTATCTGTTCTCCTGGTTCCCACCACCCGCGCCACTGGAATAGAACATTAAACAGGGTTGTCAACACACAAACACAATGGCACGTCTAAAACAATGATGTCAATAGATCTCCCTGGGAAGGGTTGTAAAATTGAGAGAATGCCGTGAAATAATTGGAGGAGGACTCTGGAGAACGAGTGAAGAGGCAACTGTTTGTGAATTTAAGGAACGGACTCCTAACAGAGGAGATACACACAGCAAGTAGATTCAAAAAGGTAAAACTATAAAAGGAAGATTGACACAACAAAAGGTCCCATTTGTTGCAGAATTGACACATAAAATATAGTTACACTTGGTTATTAAATTCGGAACGGAAGAGTTAGATAATTGAGCTCTAAATATTTTGTGCCACAAATGAAAAAGTAAATAAATATAAAAGGAATAAGGTGTAATTACAAATTGTAAGTGGAAGTGTTATATATTTGCGGATGACAATTGGGTATTTTAAGAATAAATTACAAGAAAAAGTCCTCCTATTGTAATAATGTACTATCACAGTGGGGGGTAAATCATAATAACACTTGAACAGCGAAAAGCCACTTTTTAGCCAACTAGGTATCATCTTATGGTTTGTCACCCCACTGTAACAGATAATTAATTAATAGCTTTATATAAACTCATTAATAGAGAGAGAGAGGATCTATTTAGATAATATGTAAGTAAAATACCCAGCTTTCAAACTCTGTTACCCAACACTTCCATTCAAAAATGTTAATAACAACCAAGTGCAATTTTTTATTTACATATGTACTTAATTCCTGCAGAAAGTGGGGACTTTGTAGGTCATTGTAAGATTGAGCGATTCAGAATAGCAGTACCATGTGCGATGATCTAACATATGAATGGAGGGAGGGTGGGGAAGAAGAGAACAGGGAAATACAAGAGATATTGGTTATATCTTTTAGTACTTTACATCTACCCTCTCCCCCTATATATGCTGAGAATCAGGCAGTTGCAAATACCCACAACTGTCAAAAAAGTATAATGGATGCCTCTAGGGACCAGTAGACAATTTAAAAAAAAATGTCTTTCCCTATTAAAAATTATTTTTATGATATTTTGCTGCCTGATTATGCTTAGTCAGACTCAACTTTTAAAAATACCCTTAGATTTGCCTGCATTGGGAATGAGGTTTTACCTTTGATAGGAGTTGACATCATCATTCAGCCAGTCCTCAAAAGCTTTGTCTCCAGGAGGGGCTCCACTCTGAGCAGATCCAGCAGCAGAAGAGCTGTGCAGGGAGGTAGAATTATCATTGGATAGTAACTCTGAACTTTAACATATATTGCCTATCGATATCAATCTATCTATATATGCAAAAACCAAACCCATGAACACAGACATACAAATATGGATTCTCAAAGACAAATGGCCCACACACACACACCGGATAATCTATGCATGTTGGCATACAAAAGAAAGATAATGACTTACAAATGGCATCCACACAGTGACATACAAAAAACCAGCACACGGAAAGATAAAAAAAAGCAAGCACTTTGACACATTAGTAGACATTTTTTGTGAAGACAAAATACTCGTACCGATTGGAGAAACCACCCATCATCTTGGGCTGAGGTGGAGTCCAGTTCTTGGCTGAAGAGGTTTCTGCAGACCATTCCCTTCCTTCGGCTAATGTTGCAATCTAAGCGGTAGAGGAGAAATAGTCAGTTGATGCTAAACAAATGTATTTTTCTCCAACGTCGATGGTGTAAGACTGTATAAAGCCGTTCCCTCCTACCGTTAGAGAAGAGCATGCAAAGAGGTTCCGATCCATTAAAAACAGCTGGACACAGAATCCCAAAGTACAAGAGATAGTCATTGATATTACATTGTACTTATGGATGTCATGTGTTCTGCAGTGTTTAATGAATGAAACATTAATAAAACTCATATAATACATATATGCAATGACTGATCCTTTTTATATGCCTATCTATACATCTCTATATGGTATCTAATGGTTTCCCCTCAAATAAAAGAACCTATTTCTAATGTACAATGCCTACTTACAAATGTATAATCTGTTCATAGGCCATACATAATCACACAGACAGCACTACACTCCGCGTCACGCCTCACCCTATCACGGTACAGAGCGGCGGCCTTGCTGTTGTATTTCTCTTGCATGCTCCAGCATGGATCGTAGTCCTCCTGAGATTCCAAAAACTGGCGAAACTTGCCATTCCCTCCGGCCTTCATCTTCTCCAGCTCCACGTCCTTCCATTTGTCCATCGTGACAGAGCGCACAAAGCTAGGTGGGTAAAAAGAGAACGCATGGTGGCTCATTACAATCAGCCACAAGTATAGAACTATTCAGGAGCCAAAAATATGTTTTATTAGCCTCGGCTACCAGGTTCTCAGGATTTGTACATTATATTATTAGTCATGAATATTTTTTAACTATTTGTTTCACTGAAGTCAGAACTTCAAGGCCCTTTAAAAGTAATCACAAATTTACAGACGAGGTTGTTAACATTATAAAAGTATCTCTTGCATGAAAACAGAGTGCTGCAAGGGTTAAAACTACATTTAGAACACAGTAAAGACCTCCTTCTGACTAATTTAGGGTGTTTCATCAACTCCCTCTAGCGTTTGAAGATGATACAGCTAATAAAAAATATCCTTTTTTATAAAATCAATGTTTCACAGATTAAATGAGCATTTTAACCCTTAAAATCGCTTATTTTCCATGTTAAAATGTTTATTTTTTTATGTTTAAAAGTTGGTCTGTCCATTTAAATGCAGCCTTCTTTAGAAAAAACAAAAAAACATGTGAAGTGCAGTCCCTGATGTGCAGGAAGTAACAGGTAGGCCTGAGTAATGTACACAGAGTATGAAATCCTGACTCCTCGTATGTCAATCACAAAGATAACCAAATGCAAGAGTCAAGACAATGGCCAACTGGTTAGTATATCTTGAGGTGGGGACACGGAGGAGCAAGGTTCTAATGATGGAGAGTCTCACCTTAGATGGACGCCCAGTCCCCGGTGCTTCCCAGAGCACTCCAGACACACCCAGATACCGTATGTCACACTGACCCATTGTGGGTTAAAGGCTCCACATTCAAAGCAGGTCTGTGAGAGAAAAAGCAAAGCATAATTAATATAATATGGATTCAAGAAGAGATCCCATCTGACCCCTCAATATACATGCAAACTCCTACTGACTAAGGACTCTAATTGTTAAGGCTCAAAAAAACAAAGACATGCCCCAGTTTCTGAATTTTACTAGGTATATAGCAACTCTATGTATTTATTTACTTTTATGTAACTTATTTTTTTTTTAAGTAGTGCCGGTCTCAGCAGCATGTTGCTGAGGGATGATAACTGACTGTACAGCAGTCTGTGTCTTCATGAACAGAGTATATTTAACACACAAGTTAGTATTGCCCCCTAAGCAGATAAAACATACAAAAATAAAGGGGGAAAGGGTCTGTGTTGGGGTATTAGTGGGTGGGTACTCACATTGTTTTCATCCGCCACCCTGACCTCCTTGAGGACTTTTCTAGTCCGTGGACTTGCCATCTCTCTGTAAGATACAAAACAAATCATTAATCACAGAGTGACTTAACAACCGGCTTGGAATCCTGGCCTGTGACCAACACCTTCCAGTGTATTAAAGCTGCTTTGGCAATACAAATTGGTGATGGCTACGTTATCATCATTAGGAAAGTCTGGTGTAGCAGACAAGAGGTGGTCTGAAGGCAAGAAAGCCAGTGTATGTCAAGCCTGAGAGTAGGGTGTACTGAGGGCTGGGTGGGTGACCCTACATGGGGTTAAATTGTGACCTCATCAAATGTGAGGTAAGTGGACAGGAAACACTGTGAGCATGACAACAGAGTGACACACAGACAAAATATTCATGGGTGCTAGAAATAACATTACAGTGATACCTTGGTACTTGTCGTTAATTGGGGGCGCAGAGGTAGAGATGCGAGGAGGGGGGGCGATGCGAGGAGGGGGGGCGCAGAGGCAGAGATGCGAGGAGGGGGGGGGGGGCGCAGAGATACGAGGAGGGGGGGCGCAGAGATACGAGGGGGAGAGATACGAGGAGGGGGGGGCGCAGAGATACGAGGAGGGGGGGGGGCGCAGAGATACGAGGAGGGGGGGGGGGCGCAGAGATACGAGGAGGGGGGGGGCGCAGAGATACGAGGAGGGGGGGGGCGCAGAGAGATACGAGGAGGGGGGGGGCGCAGAGATACGAGGAGGGGGGGGGGGCGCAAGAGATACGAGGAGGGGGGGGCGCAGAGATACGAGGAGGGGGGGGGGCGCAGAGATACGAG